>JAQIUQ010007721.1:222500-278078 GCA_030378365.1 Hybognathus amarus | reverse complement strand
TAATGTACTGGTTCAGTTAGTATTGCTATATTATTAGATTTATATTTTGTTGACTAAAAATAAACATCATAATTTAGAATATTTAATTTTTAGAGATTATGTAAAGATTATATAAAGTTCAGCATTAATACCAGTGGCAGAGGTAATCTACATCATGTAAAGAAAAAAGGGGGGATTTGAGCTTGTAACAATTAACATTTTAATTATCGTACCAATACCTAGTAAAAATGAAAGAAATTATGATCATTCGGTGATGTATGCTCAATATGCGATGTACTGTCCGAGCACAACAACGCTTTGTTGCAGTGACTTCTGGTAGTACAGATCTAGTATTTAGTAAGTGCTACTGTCAAAACAAAGCACTGTTTGCTTCCTTGTAAAGTCAGATGTAACATGGAGACCATTACGAAGAGACCGTATGGCATTGTGGTCTAAAACCGTGGTTTGGGTCAGGCTGTTCAGCGGTCAATAACGGATTGGTTTATTGACGCATTAAGCAGAGAACGCAGTTCCTAACAGCATTCGTCTTCCGGTTCTGGAATAGACAGCATCACTCATTTCTGATTAATGGATAGTTAGAAGCCAGAGCTTTATCAACCACTCTGATATCTGTTCTATAACAGTTTACAAAGCACCCATAAAACATTAGTATTGATTTTGTGCTTGTATTAGTCAGTGGAGTAGCGTTATAGAGATCCATTCTGGGTAAATTTGAGAATTTTTGTTTAGAATAGTAGATCACGATTCTGAACAGACCACTAAACAAAATAGCTTGTAATTTACTAGAGCTTCTGTCAAAATGTTATTTGCTGCAGTCTATTTAAAATGCGAATTTGATTTATTTTTAAATCAGTTTGAGAGTAATAATAATTCTATGACTCACTATTAAAGTCTTCATTACTGGATGATTCAGTGTTTTTGAACGAATCTCTTAATGATTCAATGAAAAATAAATTTAAATCACTTGTCATATTTTATTTACATTATTTTATTTACATTAATATTTAGTATTTAGAGTATTTACTTGAGTTATTGTAAGAAATAATACTGTGTGGTTGAAAAGGCTGTTTGTGAATCCGTTTCATACTTGATAAATGCTCTCATGCCATTTTAAGGAATAAAATTGTGTGTGTTTGAATCGGGATCGCCATCTTTACCAAATGGGATTACAAAACACACAACGTAGTATTTTTCAAATAAAAAAAATTATAGTATAATATTGTTTTCTCTAAAAATTGTTATATATATATATATATATATATATATATATTACTTCTAAAATTTTAATATATTATTTTTTATCGCCTTTTTCATTATATCACATATTCTGAGTAGTTATCTCATAAATTTAGGAATCTTTGTACGAATCATTCCAGTGAAAAACCGCTTTATAATTGTGACGTTGCATTACCATAGAAACGCGTACTTATTTTATCAGGCTCCTCCCTTTTGGTAGGCTTCATTATAGAAGTGATATTTTGCACAGCAAACTTGTTAATTTGTAAAGGCAGAATTTATACAACTAAATTAAATGGAATTCTCTGGCACCCTGGTGGCTGATTTTTGGTACGACGCCTGGAAACAAAATCTCATCGGAACTGGTCAATCTTTTGTGATATCAACTTCAAATTTGGAACATAACTTGTTTAGATTTATGGCTTCTGATTTTATAGTAATTTTATAGTAAAAAATATTTTGTAAAATATATATTTTATATAAAATATAAGATATGAGAGTACAGTACGTCTGATTTACTGAAAAACTTGTTCATACTTTCATTTTTTAAAGCTTGAATTACAACCCTTTAAGTTTGAATAGTGCATTTAAACACCATAATTTATTGCCATCCCATGATGAACCTAATCTTTAAATAGCCATTAAATTGACCAATAAATATCCAATAGTGGCCAACAATATTGGTCAATAATATTTTTTTAATTGAGTTATTGTAAGATCAGAAATAATGATCCTGTGTGGTTGAAAAGGCTGTTTTCACAGTATGTTTCATACATGATAAATGCTCTTTCTTTATTCAGGAATACTGATTGTGTGTTTGAAACTAGATTTTTTCAACGACAATAACAGGAAATGGACAGTTTCTAACAACACTAGGATAATGTGATTTCCTCATCTCTGAGGAAAATCTTTCCAAGAAACCTCATGAAGAGGAGAGAGTTTTGGTCGAGTTTTCCTGCGGCCTCAGCGCGGCTCACTCTCTGTTACATCGCCTCGAGGAAACACTACGCCATTGTTTGCTGAGGAATTCACAGGGAATTTCGTGTCCAAAAAAAAGGAGGCTTAGCTTCTAGATCGGATCTTCTCCATTGTTTATTATTCACGTTTCGTCACGTTTACCTTTTTGTTTAGGTGCCATAAATGCCATTTTGCATCAAGACAGGACTTTAATTTTTAATTTTGGCAATATTACTCTTTGAAAATGTGGCCTTTTGGAGAAGAACTCACTACTGCATTAAACCCTGCCTTTCACCCACTTAGGAAACAAATACTCTTACATAACACCAGTCAAAAGTTCAGTTTAATTCAGAAACTATTGGATTTTCTTTCGGTGGTGTTTCTCACGGGACTCTGAGATGATTCAGGAACTAGGAAATAATCGTTGTTGAAAGCTACATACATGCATACTTTGACTTCTGGGAAAGTACTGTACCTTTATAAAGATGTATAAAGTAGACTTGTCCTTATTAATCTAAATGCATTTAACCCTTTGACTGTCACTTGTCCACAGGTGGGACTGTCTTGCCATTATATTTTTAAACAATAATATCTTAGAAAAGATATCTTAATGTTGACAAACTATATATTATTGTGAAAGATTACAATCTCTAGTTTCCATATTTGGTGTGACTCGATTTTCAAAATAAATTACAGTAGGAGCCATAATTTATCAATTTGCAACAAGAATATTTTCATACTCCCAAGGCATGTTCAGTACCTTTATTTTGAAAATAGTGATAGACATGAAAAATCATGAAAAGGTAGAACCTTAGTTTGTTTCTGCAAAAGATAGACATCCATTTAATTATTTTAGAAAAAAGGTCTGAAAATGTTTTTAAATATTAAGAAAAAATAATAAATTTCACCATTTTGATGTGGCAGGAAGCTATAACGCACATGCGTGTTCTTTGTATGTGTTTCTTAGAGGTTGAATTCATATCAAAATCTGCCAAACTTCCCATACTACTTCTGAATAGGATGTCTACTTCATAAATTGTATGAAAATTGTGGAAATAATGATTCATATCACTCAAAACACATATGGAAATGGAGGCGCCCTTATATGGGCAGTAATGGAGTCTGATTGTGCCTGAGTGGAAGCGTTCGGTCACTTGCGCCAAACAACATCTGCACTGAAAGCTCATTTTCTGAGATATTAACCTAAAATTTGAAACACAGCTTGTTCAGATTTTTCTGCAAGTTCTAGAGTATTCCAGGTTTTGAAAACTATAGGCTATATTTTATGTAAAATATGATTTTTTTTACATTGTACATTTACATAAACTCAAACTTCTAATTTATTTCACTTCTACAAAAATCTGCTAAAAAAAATCTGTTCAAAATCTAGATTAATTTTACGTCTATATTCCAAGCTGCTCTTAATTACAACCATTTAAATTTTGAAATGTGCATTTTCATTAATATTCAAAAAAGGGGGTTACAGTTAACAGGTCAAAAAGCAATTTATATACTGTGATTTTTTTTTGTCCTGACAGAGAAAAAAGGAGGATAAATAGATTTTAGAGAACAATAGCAATAAAATTCTGCATTGTATAGTCCATTAGCCGTGTCATATTGACCAGCTAAATGTATTGCACTTGACGTATGATAATCTGTCAATTGTCCCTTAGACTAGTATGGCTCTGAGTCTCGTGTGTTTGACTGCAGATGTTTGTGGCCACCCACATCTGGCTTGGTCATCAGCTGTGCTAATTTTAGGCTCTTTTGCATGTCAGGAAGAATTGTAAACTTGCAGACCTTGATGGGACTCTGACATAAGTTTCCTCCCAAAGCTTAAAAACTCAGCAAAGCATCTATTAAGCAGAATCCTCAGTGCACCTGCTTTGAAGAATCTCCTGTAAATCATCATTAAAGCATTCAAGCTTTCAGTGTGAAGGACACCTGAACCAGGACCTGCAGACTCTGTTTACATTAGGACACAAACACATGATGTATGTAAAAAACAACAGATTTTAGCAGTTAGATCTCGATTTTAATATCAAAAATAAATAATTATCTGCTATTTAACTGGAGATGTTTTATTTATTTTTGTATTAGGTGTACAAGTTTCCCTCAACTTTTATAGCATAAATAATTTGCAAACTGCTAAAATAAAGCATACAAAACATTCAGCTAAAATGATCTATAGGCTATATAGGTTATAATCAGCATGTGCATGTCAGGTGATTTATTTATATTAGGTTATCACAGCATTTAAGAAGCACAGACCTACTGCAAAGGAGGTGCATGTGAAACGCCCTGTAAGAAATACTTCCCTTTTCAGGAAAAGTGTCGAAATCGCGATTCTTGACTTGGTATTGGTATTGAAAACAATAATTTTGGTATCGTGACAACACTACCTTGTAATCAATCAGATCAACGTGTGAACCAATCGGATCTCTGAGCTAGTGAGTGAGTGGAGGTGGGGCTTATTTGCATATTCATAGAACCACCTTGAATATTAAATGAGGCAAGGTGTTCAAAGTACATTCAAGATTTTTTAAAGGAGTAGTTCACTTTAATAAAAAAACCTTCTGCTGATAATTTACTCACCCCATCGTCATCCAAGATGTCCATGTCTTTCTTTCTTCAGTCAAAAAGAAATTAAGGTTTTTGTGATTAAAACATTCCAGGATTTTCTCCATATAATGGACTTCAATGGGAACCAAACGATTCAAGGTCCAAATGAGAGTTTCAGTGCAAACTGTTCAAAGGGCTTTAAACGATTCCAGACGATAAATAAGGGTCTTATCAAGTGAAACGATCAATCATCATTTCAAAAATAACATGAAGTTTAAGTTTTATAAGCTCAAATGCTCTGTTCTGTGATGCGCGTCGTGACTCTCGCTGTTCGAACTCGATTCATCAAAATGAACGAATCTCCAGAGTAGTTCGATTCATCGACGGACTGAGTATGAACGATTTGACTTTATTTGTGTTATGTCATTGTTGTACAGGTTTTCAAGTTGTTTCTTTTTAATTGTGCTTTATAAATAAGTTGAAATTGAGATTAAAAACTGGTGTATTTTACAGTTCGATGTTTCTAATGAGACTTGCTGTTGCTTCCTGTTTTCTCCAGGTTTGCAGATGACTAATCTGGATGCACAGATGCATTTGCGTGCCAAGAGGCATCACATAAATACTTAATGCTGGCCTGCGATGTCAGATGTGTGAAGGTTTAACTCTTAATTGCATCCAGCGTTGTGATCTTTGGTGGGGGTTATATAATTATGTAGCAGACGTATGCCAGGGTTTCTGCCAGTGCGAGCAATGTCTTGGTTGTGTCCCAAATCTGAACCGTCCCCAAAGACCCTCTCCGTGTTGTTGGCAGATCTGGAGAGAGAAACACGGGTCAAGTGTAAGGTTTGTTAGTAAAACTGTGTTCAATCAGTGTTTGCTCTGGAAAACATATTCCCATTTGTAGCTCAAGACATTTAATTGAATGATTTCTTTGCTAGCTAATTTTAGTGCTTAATATATATCTTGTGAATTCAGTTTCTGTGCATCTGTATTTAAGGGGAAAATAGGAAATGCTGTATGTTAGTGCATTAATCGCTGTTTATAAATTCCATTTGTACATTATATAATTAAAAAACTCAATTATTATAATTATAAAATAACATGATTTATCAAATAATTATAAAAAACTCAATTATTTTAATTATAAAATAATTAAATACAAATATAATTAATATAAAAAGCTTTTTTATATCAAAAATATCTTCACATTGTGTTCAGAAGATGGGTTTGGAAAAGACATTAGGATGATGAAATAATGGCAAAATTGACTATTTATTTATTTATTTATTTTTAAGTGAAATATTTTATAATATAAATATCTATCTATCTATTATCTATCTATCTATCTATCTATCTATCTATCTATCTATCTATCTATCTATCTATCTATCTATCTATCTATCTATCTATTCTATCTCTCTCTATATATATATATGTGTGTGTGTGTGTGTGTGTGTGTGTATATATGTGTGTATATATATGTGTGTATATATGTGTATATATATGTGTGTATATATGTGTGTATGTGTATATATATGTGTATGTATATGTATATATATATATATATATATATATATATGTGTGTGCGCATATATAATGTGTGTGTATATGTGTGCATGTGTGTATATAAATATATATATATATACACACACACACACACACACACACACACACACACACACACACATATATATATATATATATATATATATATATATGATGCACATAATTTTTGTGCAAAACTTTTTGTCGTGTGAAGATGCTAAATGATTATTTTTTCCATGAAAAATTATTTTTAGCATGGCATATTTCACTTAAAAATAAATAAATAAATAAATAATCAATTTTGCTATTATTTCATCATCCTGATGTCTGTTCCAAACCCATTTCTGTAAAACAATGTGAAGATATTTCTGATTTAAAAAAACTTTTTATATTAATTATATTTTTATTTAATTATTTTTTAATTTAAATAATTGAGTTTTTTATAATTATTTTATTTTATTATTACAATAATTGAGTTTTTTATTTATGTAGCTATACAGTTCCTGAAGAAAATGGGGGCATATGGTGCAAAACATATTTTGATAGTTTTGTAAGCATCATTTGTGTGTGCATGTTTTCTTAAACGCTGTGTTCGTGATCATGCTCTGCCCGTTCACACACAGCTGCCGCTCCCATTACAACAACTGACTGCATCCCACAGATAATATAGAAAGACACTCAGGAGGATTGACTTCCATATAGACCGTTCACAACACTCACACACACCCCAGCTCTATTGTGCAGCCGTTCAGGGCTTCCTCTTGTGTCTTTGCGCTGTAATCCTGGAAAAATGTCCTATTTCTGGAGTGGGCCAAACTGTGAGTCACTTAAAGTGCAGGACATGAGTCTGAAAATGAAAGAGGAAATGGGAACGAGTGCTGTTGTAATTTTCGAGACGCAGTCCATGTGGCGTTAAGGTGATGGTGGAGTGCCAACACATTTGAAGGCGTGCGTCATTCCTATTGAAGACTGATTTATAAGGCGCAATAAAACGTCACACCTAGATATGTGTGTGCTGTACCTGTGAATGCGACTATCCACCAACTTGACCCTTCATGTACAATCCTGGATGCTCTGGCACAAAAAAAAGTCAATTTTCCAGTTCCATTTTCTCAAAATGGTTCGATTCTAGATCTGATTGGTTGGCTTCACTTTTTCAGGAGTCAAAGTTTAGTGTTTATTTTGTGTTTAAAATTGTGTTTAAATTTCTCTACAACGAACTCTGTTGATTTTACCAACTGGTTGTTACCTTGCTTGTAATTCCTTTCTTTGGTCATTTTTAATGGTTTTCTGAATCCAATTCAAGAAAAAACACTTAATGTACTCAATTTAAAGGGATTATTTAACCAGAGAATTTTTAATTTGTCATCATTTACTCTCACTAATGTCATTCCAAACCAAACCAAGAGATTGTAAAATCTAATCCGCTATGAATTGAGTGGTTTAGTCCAAATTTTCTGTTAAGAGGCTTAAAGCAGGTTATATGATGAACAGACTGACTTTAGGCTTTTGTTCACATATAAACTGTGTTCAGTGGTGTTAGTCAAGTCGAAACTCACTTTAGCTTATTAAAAACACCATATAGACATATAAACAACATTTCAAATCTTGATTTTCACCACAGGGGACTTCAGGAGACACACTCTTACACATTTTAAACACGTTGTGCTCCTCACATGTGTGGAGGATTATGGTCTTATCAAACTGAAACTGTTTTGAAATTAATTCTCCTGTGACGGCTCTCTGGCCCAGTGAGAATATTTACCTGATGTGGTCCATTAGAAGACTTGGCGTGCGATCAGTGCGGGTTGTTGTGTGTTTGTGTGAGTGACACAATGCTGTAATGGTTTCAGTTCTCAACCCCTGAGATCCATTCAAAAGCTCTTACACTGAACGTATCACACCAAAACATGTTTGCTGAATGTTCCCCTGTGTCTTGTGCCGGGAAAAGCCACAATCTCATCATTCCTGCTTTTGATGTCATTTTATGTCAGAGATATTTCAGTAATTGTGATGAATTTGGCTGCTCCGTTGTTTATGCACTCCTTCAACTTCTCCAATGAGATCGAGACCTTTATCTCAAGACAAAAGCCTTTTGTTTTTGCTTTGTCTGGGGAGATTTTGCCTCCGCCAGTAAGAACCAAAAGTGTGATGAGGAAGCCTTTCAAAATCGGGCCTTTTGCAACATTGTGCAATATTAGCTCAAATAATCACGTTAAGGCAAGTTTAAATTCCAGCCATATACTAACATATTAAGATCAAAATAGTACATTTTAAGGATACTACTGTAATGCCAAACTGTGGTTTGCTTTACCACATATCAGACATATAATGCATCTAACCACAGGTTGAGAGCTGTAGTTCCAAACCACACAACTTTGCGATGCTTTATGCAAATGTTCGTTGAAACTATGGTTTTGGGATAATGGTTGAGAAACGGTTTGTTCTTGGAAACTTGCTCATGTATGATGATATGTAAATCTCAGCAGATTTTAATGGCAGCCGTTTCCTGCAGTAACAGGCCTGCCAAGTTCATCCTCACTATTATGTCTCTCCCAGGTCTGTTTAAAGTTTCTTTTGTCTCCAGAAGGCCTTTGATACCTCCGTTTCCACCAAAAAAGAACTGATTCCGGAACTGTTGTTGGTTCCAAGTTGGGTTCCAAGTTTGTCTCCAGAAGGCCTATGATACCTCGTTTCCACCAAAAAAGAACTGGTTCAGAACTGGTGCTGGTGTCAAGTTGGGTTCCAAGTTGGGTGGGTCTCAAAGTTGGGTGGGTTCCAAGTTGGGTTCCATGTTTGTCTCCAGAAGGCCTATGATACCGTTTCCACCAAAAAAGAACTGGTTCAGAACTGGTGCTGGTTCCAAGTTGGGTTCCAAGTTTGTCTCCAGAAGGCCTATACCTCGTTTCCACCAAAAAAGAACTGGTTCGGAACTGGTGCTGGTGTCAAGTTGGGTTCCAAGTTGGGTTCCAAGTTGGGTGGGTCTCAAGTTGGGTGGGTTCCAAGTTGGGTTCCATGTTTGTCTCCAGAAGGCCTGATGATGCCTTGTTTCCTCCAAAAAAGAACTGGTTCGAAACTGGTGCTGGTTCCAAGGTTGGGTATCCAAGTTGGTACTTCAGAAGGCCTATGATACCTCGTTTCATCCAAAAAAGAGACTGGTTCAGAACTGGTGTTGGGTTCCAAGTTGGGTTCCAAGTTGGGTTCCAAGTCTGTCTCCAGAAGGCCTATGCTACTGATACCTGCTTTCTACCAAAAAGAACTGGTTTGAAACTGGTGCTGGTTCCAAGTTGGTCTTCAGAAGGCCTACGATACCCCGTTTTCCTCCAAAAAAGAACTGGTTCTGAAACTGGTGTTGGTTCCAAGTTGCGTTCCAAGTTTGGGTTCCATGTTTTGTCTCCAGAAGGCCTTATGCTTTGATACCTCGTTTCCACCAAAAAGAACTGGTTCGGAACTGGTGCTGGTTCCAAGTTGGGTTCCAAGTTTGTCTCCAGAAGGCCTATGATACCTCGTTTCCACCATAAAAGAACTGGTTCGAAACTGGTGCTGGTTCCAAGTTGGTTTGAAAGTTGTGTTTTGCAATAAAGTTTGTTCAAAGTAACTTGCAAACCTTCTTAGAACCTGTTTGTTTTCCAGCTGACTAGAGAGCCCAGCGAACCGCGTCTGTCTACGCCCACTGGTACGTCACCTATATGTCCAACAGCTTCCCATTCCCGTCATGTAGTTGGTTACAATACCCTCGAATCTGAAAACATGACTTGTGGAAAAGAACAGTTTTAGTTCAGCAAAGAGTTGGTGCTGCTTTGAAACCAACTCTTTGCGAGAGGTCTTTGGCTGTAGAAACAGAAAGAACCGGTTCGTGACTGTAGGACCGGCTCCGAACCGGCTCTCAAAATGCTTTGGTGGAAAGGGGTGTGATATACGTCAATGTTACGATTATACAGGTGTTCACTTTGTAAACACTAGGTCTGTACTTTCACCATGCATGCATGCTCGACCTTCAATGGGATTGTGTAACTGTGGTGTCATCACAGCTAGTGCAATATGAGCATTTGTGCGTTAAGCACATATATATATATATTTTTTTTTTTTAGAAAATAGACAGATAGTTTGGCTAGATAAGACTCTTATTCCTCTGCTCGATTTGCGTTGTAGAACTTTGAAGCTGCACCGAAAGGACCTTCAACCTGTTGTAACCCCATTGAAGTCACTATATGAAGAAAAATCATGCAATGTTTTCCTCAGAAACCTTAATTTCTCTTCGCACTGAAGAAAGACATAAAAATCTTGAATGACATGGGGAGAGTAAATTATCTATTAAATTTTAATTCTGAAGTGAACTAATCCTTTGTCAGAGGAGAAACTGTGCAGCGTCCACTGGATGTTTGGCATGTGCTGTTCATCATGAAGGGCTTTATGGACTTTTCCAACGCTTGTTCCAGAGGCCATTTGTAAAGTTATCTCCGTGTTTGACGTAACCTTTCCTAGACAATTCAAGACATTACTTAACATAGCTTGTTAGCTGCGTCACGATGGGTGTGCGTGTGCTACAGACTGCCACACTTAGTTATATAGCCGTTGTCAGCTGTGTGTCGGTGGTGCCGTCTTGCATTTGTCCTTCCCCTGATAGCCATAAAACCCCTCTCTGAAAGTCCTGACTCTCGACAGGCGGTGTGTGTGTGTGTGTGTGTGTGTGTCTGGCTGTGAGATTGACCTCGGCAGCTCGTTTCCACAGAGGATTTGTTTATATGTGGTGGCGCTACAAATAACGAGAACGTTCATGTACAATTGGGTAACTTCCTGGCCTCAAGGCAGGACCTTAACCAAAACAGCCAGAAGGGGATGTAGTGGACACTTACAACCAGGGCTAGAATTAAACCTTCGGCGTTGGTGAGTGTACTCAAAATGAATGTCAGTTGCCAATTGGTCAGTAACAATTTTTTGAATTTTCACAATGCAATGATTTGACAACATGAACAGACGTGAACAATCGCTCTGTAAAGTTGACATTTCCAGCCTTTCCAATGTAAATATTTCAAGTGCTAGAACACGTGAAAGGGAATTTGTCACTGACTGTGTGGGAATTTACATCCGAAGTGCGCAACACAAAATAACCAATCCACTCAAAATGATGTATAGAAAAGCCGCTTTGGCCCAGAGTAACCCTAGTAAACATTAAACATAGGCTGTAATGTCTTAAGTTAGTGGTTCCGAACTGGGGTATGCGAGGTGACACGAGGGATTACGCTGCATAAATGCTGACTTTGCCGTTCATTTGAAGGGGTCGTGAACTGGCTTTTAAATGCTTATTATTTTGTTGTCTGAGGTCAACTCTGACATGACATTTGCTTTGTTTTTGCATTTCGACAACATCAAAATGAATAAGTAATAGTCTATTTTCTACCCTAACTTCTAGCCTAGTCAGAAAACGCTGCAGTTTTTATGGCGTCTCTTACTGAAGACTTGGAAGTAAACGCCCACTGCTGTGAGTGGATAACAGTTCTGCATATTATAATGTTTCGCTTCTTTATCCTGTTTGTCATCGCGGGGTAGGTATACTGATGTTTCTTTCACTATGCGTGTAATGCGGCTGAATGCAGTGGGCGGGGCTAACGGGCCGTGTTGAAGAGGCGTTTATCTTCTTCTGCGGGGTGGTGTTTTATCCTCTTGACGCCACAGTTCCCCACTTCGAAAAACGAGTTCGTTTGCTGAGCCTGGTGTCCGAGCAAAAGCTTTTATTGGACTAACAAGGACGTTTTCAGTTCTGAAACTTACAGGATATTCTTATAATATGATGACCTCTTAGATGTCAAAAGCTCATGGAAAATTTGATTTCTCAGTTTATCACCCCTTTAATTCTACCCTCACCTTAAAATAACATCAAAACCGACAGAGCATGCATTTCTTGCTGGCACAATACCACAAGTACCTGACATCCAATCAAATTATTGGCATCTTTTGCAGTGAAAACCGACTGCATCCACACAAGCGTTCAGAAATGCTGTCTTGCAAATCTAGCCACATTACTGCCGTTTTCATGACTTTTGTAAAAGTGGGACATTATAGCACGTACTGACATTAAAAGAACAAATATAGACAGAAGTTGATTGAGATCGATTTAAGATTCAAGCTTTCTTCGATACAAAAAACACACCCTGTGTAAGACTTGTATTTAATGTTGGTAACAAGCAAGAATGCAGTTGTTCCCAAAAATCCACACGATTGCAAAGTGACGTAATCAGAGCCCAGCCTGGTAAAGGATTTGAAGGCCTATACCAGATACAAATATTTGTTGGTTTTAAAATCCGATATTCCGAATATATTGGCCGATATTCTTTATTTTATTTAATTTTTTCCAAGAAATGCGCAAAAAAAAACATTAACAGTTTTCCTAACATTAGTTATTTGTAGTTATTTATGAGTTTTAACTTAAAATAATATGATAATGCATTTTAAAAAGAAACTTGTTTCTTTTATTGTCACAACAGAACAGAGGAACATGAAAATTTATTAAAGTTCTGATAAATAAATAATATATCACGTTATACACGAAGTGTTGCCAACAGGAACGGTGTTGAGTGCCCTCTGGTGGACAAACTATACAACAACACTCATGACATGACTGAAGCATGTTTCGTCCATTTTATATTTTATTTTTGAAATATTCATTTATCGGCCATTATAACTACCGATACCGATAGTTTGCGAAAATGCCTAATATCGGCCGATAATACCGGCCTGCCAATAATTCGGTCTGTAGCTCTAATATGTATATGTATATATTGTATCCATTTACCATTATATGTATTATTATAGTGATAAGTGAACGCATATAACTCCATTGATGCATGCATTGGTGCTTAGCAAGTGAGCAGCATCCTAATAATCCTGCTACTGTCTGCGATTTTAATGTTAACCAAACTACAAAAGGACAAATGAAAAAACACTCACTGCTCTTGAACTTTCAAAAGGATATAAAATATGCAGTGCTCTTTATTAGCTTGCTTTATTAAATTTTAGTTCCTGAAAATCTATTAGACCTGCCTGAAGTCACTGTTTATTTCATTTGCATGTATTGTATTGTATTTATTTGTGCTTTTGCTTTTTTTATTGTTTTATTCTTATTTACTGACTGTTTACTTGTAGACTATTAAATGCATATGTAGTTAAGTCACTTCTCTTACGGCTATTAATTTCACTTGTGTTCACAGGCGTTTGGCAATGCTAAAGCGGCCACAATAACAACTCCAAGTCGTTTGGGAAGTTCATCCAGGTCAACTACCAGGAGAGTGGCACTGTTAGAGGGTAAGAGCTACAGTGGTGTTATAATAATTAATAATGATAATAATAATGTGTAGAGATCCCCTGTCGAATCTGTTTTGTTCTTATCCAGGGCATATGTGGAGAATACCTACTGGAGAAATCCCGGCTCGTCTATCAGGAACACAATGAAAGGTAGGAGATATTGATGATTTGTTTTGTACTCATTTCAACTGTTAAGACATGATGTCGGCTACTGAAGTACATTGTAATTAAATCAACATTATCATATTAGGCTGGACGGCAGTTTATTTAAAGTGAGGATGGAGAGTGTAGATTTGGTAGGAGCGTGTGAACATGTGGGAATCATTTCTCCATGTGTGAATCTCAGCTTTATCCTGGCTGTCATTACCAGTCCCACTGGTTTCAGGACATGAGGGTTTATGAAGGAAACCGACCATAATTTCCTTGTTTTGCGACTTTGGTGTAAATCACGGCAGTCATATTTCAGTTTCGGGGGCAGTGCATTATCCAACTGAAACCAGCATATCAACATCATGTGATAAAGTGACAGTCAGTAAAGCCATCAATCTCACGTTTTCTTGTCCTTACTAGTTTTTGAACTGATGTTCATAATAGTGCTGCACGATACGTACAAATAAAACCAATATCGCATTATAACTTTGATGTGTTTGTAAAAGCGAGTGCATACATTAATTTGCTAGCAACATGTCAAAGCTTGATGGTTTAACATTAAAAACTATTTTTTTTATTGTTATTTTATTGTTGTACTATAACGTAAAAAGATTCTTATTTTATAGTACAATATTACAATATAATTTTCAAATATATTTCTTATTTAGTTTAATATACTACTTTAATCACTTTAAAAATCACAATTATTATTTTCTACTAAATTGGGAAAAAGCAATTGAAATGCAAATTTTAAAAAAGGTTGCACTCAAAAAATAAATTAATAATAATAATAATAATAATTTTGCAGATTTTTAAATTAATTTCATTTTGCTCTCCCCAACAAAATCACACCAGTCATTTTAAAATAATGAATTATTTCCAAATAAAGTAATCTTCTAGAACATTCCTGTATATCTTCATATTGCAATATATATCGCAATGTTAGAAAACATAAATGCCATTTTTTTCCAATATTGTGCAGCCCTAAATTCAATATACACTGACTCTGAATTATCTCTTCCTGAATGAAGCAATACCTACACATTTAAACATCTGAAAATGTCTCCAGTGGTTTTAAATGATGTATTACACAGTATTTTCACTCAGATAGACTCTCTTGAAACCTGTCCGTGGCTTGTTAAAAGCATTGTTAAAGTGATAGTTCACCCAAAAATGAAAATTATGCCACCATTTTCTCACCCTCAAGCCATCTTAGGTGTATATACTCTCTTTCACCCAAAGTTATATTAAAAATATAAGGTGGCTCTTCCACCTTAGCGTTGTCATGAAACGGTAATTGTGATTCGTGTTAGTGATTTTCTTCTCTAAAACAACTTGATCGAGAAAAAATGTAGGACGAGACGTGATTTTTGTCCATCAGGATTTGTTGGGTATCATTTGCCTGATGTTGTTTGCTAATTGCTACGATCTCATCCGAGCGAAAGTTTGTTTTTCCATTGATTTGAAGATGCTTCCAAAGCTGACCTCTGACCCCTGAGCCACAGCAACAGGCTTCTGCATCCTTAAAGTATTTGATAGCCAGATATATTCATACAGCACCTGACGTTACATGGGTTTGTTTTTTTTTAGGAATTACCATGTGTTTTACTACCTGCTGGCAGGAGCGGAGCGAAGAGGAGAGGACCTCGTTCCACCTCAAGAAGCCTGAAGAATATCATTACCTCAATCAGGTACGAGCTCATACCACTGCATGCACTGGACTCTCCATCAGCGACCTCGCTTACAACCAGTGTTGGGGGACGTTACTTTGAAAAAGCAATGCATTACAAAATTGCATTGCTCCCTTAAAGACGAATGCGTACTTAGTTACTTTTAAGAAAAATAAAAAATTGTACATTACATTTGCGTCTCACCTGCTCTAGGTGTTTTATAACAAACAAGTGCTATTTTTGGCCCTTTAACACCAAAATTTAAATAATAAGCCTCAGACTGAAGGAAGTGCAAATTCACAAGTGTGCAGTAGAGGGCGCAGCTCAAACTAAACTTACAACTTTCAACACTTGCGTAGTCAATATAAGTACATTTGTCAATAAAGTGAGAGGGAAATGGGTACAAATATTTGTTTTATTTAACATTTAATTTATTTGAGGTTTGCATAGTCTGATTTTGCATTTGACTGAGTAAATGCACGCTCACAGTTACTCTACAACTACACATCGACGCCTCTGCACTTACGTTTGCTCTCAACATCGGGACAAGAGAGCCGTCAGTCAATAAATGGGAAAACAAAGTAACTTGCGTTACATGTTTGAAAAATCATTGCGATATTTTTTTTGTAAATTTCAGCAACGCGTTATTTAAATTAATCTGATTACGTAACTTGTAATGCGTTTCCCCCAACACTGTTTTCAGTCGCTCCTCTCAGGAGAGGTCACGAGAGGTCAGCTGAGACGCTGATGTTTACTCCGGGTAGTAACATGCGTCTCCTGTGACCACTTGCGATCGAGTTTCGTTGAGAGGAGGGTCACTGATTTTGTCAGTGTGTCTGTGCATGTTGACGGAAGATGTCCTGTAAAGTCTTGTGCACATTCATGTGTGGGCTTTTCCGATTGGTTTAATTCTTTCTTTTCAAGCCTAGCTGAGAAAATAAAAAGACTGCATGAGTAGACTGTTCTTCATTTACTTGCGGTGCATCAAGACACATAAGTGCAAGCGAGAGATACTCGTGCCTACGACAGCATCTCAGTGTTTTGAGGGATCCCTGTTTACACCTGGAGCTGTCATAAATAACGCAATATACTGGGATGGGTTTAAAAAGGGAAAATGAAAATTCTGGGTTTCACTTTATTTTAAAGTGTCATTGTTACAGTGGAATTATATATTTAACTACTAAGTAATATTAAGCTACTACGTGTACTTGTAGGGTTTGGTTGAGGGTTAGTTGCATGTAATTATGCATAATTTACTGTTACTACTATGTAATGTAACAAGAACACTGTAAAATAGTGTTACCAAATTCTGTTGTAAACTTTCTTTTGTGGGACACAAAATAAGAGATTTAAAGAATGTTCATGCTGTCTCTTTTCCATACAATTAAAGTGGATTTTGTCTTTCAGTCTTCAGAAAGGTACTATGATCCAATCCAAAACAAGTCTGTGATACTTGATAACAGCTGATACTGATACTTTAACACCTCGTTTAATCCCAGGTGTAAACTGGGTTATTGAGCCAAGTGAATGGCTTGCTCAGAGAAAGCCCTAGTCCTGACACGTTGAAATCATTTTCTCTATGTCATGTTCACTAGATAAAAGAATTCACAATAACAACAATATCAAGATTATTTATAGATTATTTAAAATTAGGCAGTCAAATTAATAGTTTCCTTTTTTAAATTTAACGTTATACCATGGTCTGTCTGAATACTCGATTCTGATTGGCTGGAAGCTGTGCATTAAAACCTTTTAATGCACATGTAGTTCCAGTCAGTTTAATCACTGTTCTATATTAAAGCGGTCCTTTCAAAACAAACACACACACTCACTTACACACACATACATTCAGGAGCACAGAAACTTGTTTTCAAATGCTGCCCGTGACACTTATTAATAAAATAGTTTTACTACTGAATCGTACAATTTACACACGCATCTCTCTCTCTTTCGAGAATTATTTCAAAATAAATTCTTTAATTCATTGTTAGTAGAGAGAGAAACTGTACAGATGCAGGTAATTCACACACACTCTCTCTCTCTTTCGATAATTAATTCAAATAAATGCTTTGATTGTTAGTAGAGAGAAACTGCACAGATGCAGGTAATTTACACACTCATCTCTCCCTATTTTGAGAATTATTTCAAATAAGTGCTTTAATTCATTCATGCAAATAAGTGTAATCTTATGCACTACTATATATCTTCATCTGTTTTAAAGTGGGCAGAATGCTAAATAGCCGTAACTGACGAAAATAGCTTTATTTTACCCTTCAGGTCAAACATTGCACTACAGACACCAATAACAGCTTTGATTTGTCAATGCTGGAAATGACCATGGTATAAGAGGAATAATCCACGGCTAGCTTTGCAATAAACCATTTCAATGCACTTCGCTTCACATTGGGTGGAGTTTTCCTCCACATTGTGCATTAAAATCATTTAATTAGCCATAGATTATTATAGTATACACATTTGCAGTAATGACATCAATATTTAATATTTTAAATATCACTGTTATCATCAATACCAGTATATTGTGACACCCCTAGTCAGGACCATTGACCATTTTTGCACAAAAAAAAATAAAATAAAAAATATCACCAAAAGCTTAGTTGAGATGATTGGATTGCAGCAGTTTTTGTCAGTCAGCTGCTCTCTCTCTCTCTCTCTCTCTCTCTCTCTCTCTCTCTCTCTCTCTCTCTCTCTGAGGCCTATTGACGGATTCACTCACTGGGCAAACAGGAAAGTGGGGAATATGGAGGAAACGGATTCCACTTCATTCTTTTCAGCTGTGGTCTCGCACACAGAGACACTTTAAAACCTAATCCACCCAGATAAAGCAGGCTTGTGCTCCTAACAGTGCCCCTCATTTCCATAACACACACCTGCCTCGTGCTTTTGTTTCTGTGTGAAAGCTGTTGCATGCAGGCGTCCAGTCTATTGTGTGTGTGTACATGTATTTTAGTCTAAATGTTAAAAGGATACTCCCCTCATCATTAACTCACTCATGTCATCCCAAGTGTACATGATTTTCCTCTGTGGAACACTGAACAGAGATTTTTAGATAAATCATTTGTTTCCGAGTCCGATATAATGACAGTGGAAAGGTCTTGTAAAGCTGACGCTTCAAAAACCACACAACGTGCACGTGACGGTAATTCAATACAACCCCAGTTGATGAATCAATGTCTTCGTTCACACTGAATTATAGACTGAAGAAAATAACATGTTACTAGATGCTCTGACAAAATGTTATATTAATTTGAATTAAAAAATGTTTAAATTGGGTTGCATGAATGATTCAATGACTCACTCATAAAGACTAGGTTCATTACTGGATTAATCAGTGTTTTTCTAATGAATCTCTTGAATGAATGACTGTTTTTAACAGTCGCTTGTCTTTTAGTCACTTGACAATTCTTTATGTGAAGCGTCAAGTCACTTTAAAAAGGTGATTTGCTCTTTATCGATCACTACTGTAGACATCAGCTTGAAACGTCAAGCTTGAACTAATAAACCTTTGGCTGGAAGCAATTTTTTTTAATAAAAGTACGGCTGTCAAACGATTAATCACGATTAATTGCATCCAAAATAAAAGTCTGTGCTTACATAATATATTTGTGTGTGCTGTATATAATTATTTTGTATATATAAATACCTATGCATGCATGTGTATATATTTAAGAATTATTTGCACTTAAATTCTGTGTGTGTATATATATATATATATATATATATATATACATATATATATATATATATCTATATCATATAATCTATATTATATAAATATTTTATATATGAATAACACATTTTCTTAAATATATACATGCATTTGTGTGTATTTATATATACAAAATAATTATATACAGCACACACAAATATATTATGTAAGCACATACTTTTATTTTTGGACTTATATTCACAGACTTTTATTATAATTATATATATATAATTATACACTAAACACAAACTTTTATTTTGGATGCGATGTAACCGTTTGACAGCCCTAAATAAAAAGTTTTTTTTTCTCACGCAAATCTATTATTTTGACATTTATTAAGACATTGATTCATCAACTGTGGTCACATGGATTACCGTTGTGTCCGTTTTGAATGGTTTTAAAGTGGCAGCTTTGAAAGAACAACACTTGCATTACAGTAAATGGACTCGGAGATACTTATAAAAACAACCCGTCTCTTTGTTTGTGTTCCAGCGACTAAAAGTCATGTACATCTGGGAGAACATGAGTAAATAAATAATGAGAGAGTATTAATTTTTCAATAGAGAAAATCCTATTAAATGTTCAGGAATAATAACATTGCATGAGTTATTAGATTTGAGGTCTGTGGTGTTCTAAAAAAAAGAGCTTTCTCTAAATGGCAAGCTCCGGTCTGATTGGATAGCTTTCACATCACACTAATTACAGCATCGGAACTAAAAATATCAAATCTACAAGTCTGTTGTTGAACGATTTGACCAGCATATGACGGTCACAGAAGAGTCTTTGTCTCCAGCAATAGTCCCTATTTTGTCCCTGATCTCGTGCGTCCGTCTGCTGGCTGTACACACAAATTCCTCATAGTTACATATTTAGCAGAGTAAACAGAAAAATCAAGATATTCTGTTCCGTAGAACTATATGCAACTGAGAAACTTAATAAGGAAGAAACTTTAGAGGTGTGAATTCCTGCCATTTTTTTCGAATACCATTATGGCTCTTTCTTAACTTCCGTCTCTAATGTCTTAAGGCCTCAAAAATGTGGAGAATTCACACAGAAAAAAATATCCACAGAAATCTAAGCCAGGTTTTGACTTCTAGATTCAATCTAGCCAGTTATTTTGCTTTGCTAACTGTCAAACCATTTTAAAAACTGGTTATACAAGAGCAAAGACTAAATGTTATTAGATTCTCTGTAACGCTCAGCAATAAGGTTCAATGTTATTAATGCATTGGATATTATGAAGTAACAGTTTTGCAGCATTTATTAATTTAATTTAAAAATATAAATTATTTGAACTGTATATGAGATTATATATAAAAATAAACATTCTCTAAGATTCATAAATGGCTTGTTGTTGTTTCATGTTAGCTGTTAAATTAACAAATGTTAACACATTCAATCTCATTCACAGTTAACCAGATTCTTTATGATTTAAATAATTCTATAATTTTATAAATCAGCATGAATGTAAATAATTTCTCCATCGATATAAAAATGAATCTAATCTTCGATATAAATAGTTTCTTCATTCCAAATGAAACCTTCATTCCATCTGTTGTACATGTCATTTTATTGAATACTAGCATATTGCTTACTTAATACTGTTCAGTATTTAATATAACGTCAAATTCTTACTATTAAGTTGCTTATCATCATGCACATTACTAGCAAATTAGCTGTTTATTAGTACTTAGCTGTTTAAAGCACATATTAATGGCTTATTCTACATTCCCATATTTCACATTCCTTAATCCTAAACTTAACAACTACTAACTATTAATAAGCAGAAATGTGGAGTTTGAGGGAGTTAATAGTCAGTTAATTGTGAAAATTGGACCCTAAAATGAAGTGTGAACAAAACAACTAATTTTATTTAATAGTAGACTGTGTGAAACAAACACACAGTAAAAAGTATATAAAAAGTCAGAATTGCGAGATATGAAGTCAGAATTGCGAGATATGAAGTCAGAATTGCGAGATATAAAGTTGCAATTGCGTGATATAAAGTCAAGAATTACAAGATAAAAAGTCAGAATTGTGAGATATAAAGTCAGAATTATGAGATATAAAGTCATAATTGCGAGATATAAAGTCAGAAGTGCGAGATATAAAGTCAGAAATGCGAGATATAAAGTCAGAATTGCGAAAATATAAAGTCGAAATTGCGATGATATAAAGTCAGAATTACGAGATATAAAAAGTCAGAATTGTGAGATATAAAGTCAGAATTATGAGATATAAAGTCAGAAGTGCGAGATATAAAGTCAGAATTGCGAGATATAAAGTCAGAATTGCGAGATATAAAGTCGCAATTGCGTGATATAAAGTCAGAAATTGCGAGATATAAAGTCGCAATTGCGCTGATATAAAGTCAGAATTATCAAGATAAAAAGTCAGAATTGCGAGATATAAAGTCAGAATTGTGAGATATAAAGTCAGAATTGCGAGATATAAAGTCAGGAATTACGAGATAAAAAGTCAGAATTGTGAGATATAAAGTCAGAATTATGAGATATAAAAGTCAGAATTGCGAAGATATAAGTCAGAAGTGCGAGATATAAAGTCAGAAATGCGAGATATAAAGTCAGAATTGCGAATATATAAAGTTGCGAATTGCGTTGATATAAAGTCAGAATTGCTGAAGATATAAAGTCGCAATTGCGTGATATGAAGTCAAGAATTGACGAGATAGAAAAGTCAGAATTGCGATATATAAAGTCGGAATTGGCGTGATATAAAGTCAGAATTACTGAGATAAAAAGTCAGAATTGTGAGATATAGAAGTTAGAATTATGAGATATAAAGTCAGAAGTGCAAGATATAAAGTCAGAATTGCGAGATATAAAGTCAGAACTGCGAAGATATAAGTCCGAATTGCGTGATATAAAGTCAGAATTGCCAATATATAAGTCGGAATTGCGTGATATAAAGTCAGAATTACCAGATAAAAGTCAGAATTGCGAGATATAAAGTCAAATATGTGTAAGATATAAAGTCAGAATTGCGAGATATAAAGTCAGAATTACGAGATAAAAAGTCAGAATTGTGAGATATAAAGTCAGAAGTGCGAAGATATAAAAGTCAGAAGTGCGAGATATAAAGTCAGAATTGTGAGATATAAAGTCAGAATTATGAGATATAAAGTCAGAATTGCGAGATATAAAGTCAGAATTGCGAGATATAAAGTCAGAATTATGAGATATAAAGTCATAATTGCGAGATATAAAGTCAGAAGTGCGAGATATAAAGTCAGAATTGTGAATATAAAGTCAGAATTATGAGATATAAAGTCAGAATTGCGAGATATAAAGTCAGAAGTGCGAGATATAAAGTCAGAAATGCGAGATATAAAGTCAGAATTGCGAAATATAAAGTCGCAATTGCGTGATATAAAGTCAGAATTACGAGATAAAAAGTCAGAATTGTGAGATATAAAGTCAGAATTATGAGATATAAAGTCAGAAGTGCGAGGATATAAAGTCAGAATTGCGAGATATAAAGTCAGAATTGCGAAGATATAAAGTCGCAATTGCGTGATATAAAGTCAGAATTGCGAGATATAAAGTCGCAGATTGCGTGATATAAAGTCAGAATTACGAGATAAAAAGTCAGAATTGCGAGATATAAAGTCAGAATTGTGAGATATAAAGTCAGAATTGCGAGATATAAAGTCAGAATTACGAGATAAAAAGTCGGAATTGCATGATATAAAGTCAGAATTACGAAGAAAAGTCAGAAGTGCGAGATATAAAGTCAGAATTGTGAGATATAAAGTCAGAATTGCGAAGATATAAAGTCGCAATTGCGTGATATAAAGTCAGAAATTATCGAGATATAAAAGTCAGAATTGTGAGATATAAAGTCAGAAGTGCGAGATATAAAGTCAGGAATTGTGAGATATAAAGTCAGAATTGCGAGATATAAAGTCAGAAATTACTAGAATAAAAAGTCGCAATTGCATGATATAAAGTCAGAATTACGAGAAAAAGTCAGAAGTGCGAGATATAAAGTCAGAATTGTGAGATATAAAGTCAGAATTGCGAGATATAAAGTCGCAATTGCGTGATATAAAGTCAGAATTACGAGATAAAAAGTCAGAATTGTGAGATATAAAGTCAGAATTGTGAGATATAAAGTCAGAATTACTGAGATATAAAGTCAGAATTGCGAGATATAAAGTCAGAATTGCGAGATATAAAGTCAGAATTGCGAGATATAAAGTCAGAATTGTGAGATATAAAGTCAGAATTGCGAGATATAAAGTCAGAATTGCGAGATATAAAGTCAGAATTGCGAGATATAAAGTCAGAATTGCGAGATATAAAGTCAGAATTACGTGATATAAAGTCAGAATTGCGAGATATAAAGTCAGAATTGCGCTATAAAAAGTCAGAATTACGAGATAAAAAGTCAGCAATTGTGAGATATAAAGTCAGAATTATGAGATATAAAGTCAGAAGTGCGAGATATAAAGTCAGAATTGCAGATATAAAGTCAGAATTGCGAGATATAAAGTCGAATTGCGTGATATAAAGTCAGAATTGCGAAGATATAAAGTCAGAATTGCGTAGATATAAAGTCAGAATTACGAGATAAAAAGTCAGAATTGCGAGATATAAAGTCAGAATTGTGAGATATAAAGTCAGAATTGCGAGATATAAAGTCAGAATTATGAGATATAAAAAGTTCGAATTGCATGATATATAAAGTCAGAATTACGAGAAAAAGTCAGAAGTGCGAGATATAAAGTCAGAATTGCGAGATATAAAGTCAGAATTGCGAGATATAAAGTCAGCAATTGCGAGATATAAAGTCAGAAGTCGAGATATAAAGTCAGAAGTGCGAGATATAAAGTCAGAAGTGCGAGATATAAAGTCAGAATTGTGAGATATAAAGTCAGAAGTGCGAGATATAAAGTCAGAAGTGCGAGATATAAAGTCAGAAGTTGCGATGATATAAAGTCAGAAGTGCGAGATATAAAGTCAGAAGTGCGAGATATAAAGTCAGAAGTGCGAGATATAAAGTCGAATTGCGTGATATGAAGTCAGAATTACGAGAAAAAGTCAGAATGCGAGATATAAAGTCAGAAGTGCGAGATATAAAGTCAGAATTGTGAGATATAAAGTCAGAAGTGCGAGATATAAAGTCAGAATTATGAGATATAAAGTCAGAAGTGCGAGATATAAAGTCAGCAATTGCGTGATATGAAGTCAGAATTACGAGAAAAGTCAGAAGTGCGAGATATAAAGTCAGAATTGCGAGATATAAAGTCAGAAATGCGAGATATAAAGTCAGAATTGCAAGATATAAAGTCAGAATTGCGAGATAAAAAGTCAGAATTGCGTGAAATAAAGTCAGAATTACGAGATATAAAGTCAGAATTACGTGTTATAAAGTCAGAAATGTGAGAGATAAAGTCAGAATTGTGAGATTTAAACTATTCTGAGGGGAAAAATCTTAGTTTTTTTCCCTTAGAATAGGCCTGATAACTCGTAATTGCGAGTTTAAATCTCACAATTTAATTAATTAAATCAATTAAATCTCACAAAAATGTCAGAATTTCGACATATGAACTCGCAATTATGTGTTAAAGTTAGAATTGTGAGATGTAAAGTCGCAACTGTGAGAAAAAAGTCAGAATTGTGAGATAAAAGTCGCACTTTACAGACTTTATATCTCTCAATTGCGTCTTTATTTCTCTCAATTCTAACTTCATATCTCGCAATTGTGAGATAAAAAGTCGCAATTATTTTTTTCTTTTTTTTATTCAGTGGTGGAAACAAGCTTCCATAGGGTATCCATGTAATATTGTGTGTGTACTAAAAAAAGTAGTATGAGTAGTATGGCAGTATCCAGTCTGAACAGAGCCTTTGTCTTTCTAACTATAGCATGTGTCTATATACCATAATGCTTTTGTTCTCCCACTTAAAAACAGCATGTGTCTAGCAGGCATTGTGTGTATTGTCGCTCTAACCCCATCTACCTTACTTCCAGATGACAAAGAAACCTCAAAGGCTGCACTGGGAAAATTACTATGAGAACGAACCGGTCAGTATTGAAATAGTGTGTCGTTGCTGTACAGAGACGAGTCCCTGGCTCCACAAATCACTTTCCATAGCTTTCCCTTCACACAACACACCACTCCCATCCTCGGTGTGTGTGTGTGTGTGTGTGTGTGAGGCTCGGGATGTAATTAGTGTGCTCACTGCATCTCTCTGGCTTTCTCCTAGGCTGTACATTTTGTTTGGTCATTGTGTTTTTGAGGTGTTCCCTGGTCTGGCGTCATGCAATTCTTCTGCTTCTATAAATAGCCTGAACTCTGGGCAACTCGGTCAGATCTCTATTGGCAAGTAAACACTACAGTCGATTGGATAAGAGCGATAAGCAACAGTGCAAACATGGTTTATTTGCATTGGGAGGGTGTTACAAATATAAACTTGAGATCGCGATGATAAAGAGAACTGATTCAAGGCTTTATACTAGTGTTGTTTTTACATTTCATTTAATCTGTACCAAAGACATGTACATTTCATTGGTTCTCTTCACCAAATTTGGTACCATTGGTTTATCAAAAACATATAAAAAAAATCACATGGTAAATTGCTTTAAAAAGGTATAACATGGAGAATAGTTAAACAAAACTTGCATAGATTTATAATTCACAGATGTCAAATAAGAAGCACTTTTCATAGACCACCGTATACAACTCTAGTGTACCTTTAACCCGACCTTATAGTGGTTCTACTGTGGTCGGGTTAGGCAACTTAACTAATCAAATACACTGAAAAAAACAAAAAAAGATTTTTGCTTAATTAAAATGAGCTTAAGCAACACAATTGCTACACATTTTGTCCACACTTAATTTGAGTCTGTTTAATCTGCTTAAATATATGTAAAATTAATGTTGAAATATAAATATAAGATTTGATAGTGCGTAGCTGTGTTTAAAGGAGTAGTTCACTTTAAAAAAAACAACTTTTGCTGATAATTTACTCACCCCATGTCATCCAAGATGTCCATGTCATTGTTTCTTCAGTCGAAAAGAAATTAAGGTTTTTGATGAAAACATTCCAGGATTTTCTCCATATAATGGACTTCAATGGGAACCAAACGGTTCAAGGTCCAAAAGACAGTTTCAGTGCAAACTGTTCAAAGGGCTTTAAACGACACCAGACGATGAATAAGGGTCTTATCAAGCGAAACGATCGCTCATTTAAAAAAAAAAAAACAAAGTTTACGTTTTATAACACAAATGGTGGCCTTGCTCTGTTCTGTGATGCGCGTTCGTGACTCTCCTGTTCGAACTCGTTCATCAAAATGAGTCGACTGCGTTCATTTCGTTCGTTGAATGAACCAAATGACACGAAAAAAGATTCGTTCATTTTGAAATCATCGTCTGGAATCAGTTTAAAGCCCTTTGAACAGTTTCTGAAACTGTCATTTGGACCGTCGTTTGGTTCCCATTGAAGTCCATTATATGGAGAAAAATCCTGGAATGTTTTCATCAAAAACCTTAATTTCTTTTCGACTGAAGAAAGAAAGACATGGACATCTTGGATGACATGGTGGTGAGTAAATTAACAGCATTTTTTTTAAAGCGAACTACTCCTTTAATGTTCAATTACATTGAAATTATTAGAACAATTTAGAAAAGTGGATTCCCATTTCTAAGAAGAGTGGAGCGTTTGGTTATGATGCATCAGCTTTGGCTGATGAAGCATGTAAATCTTATCATTTAAGATGCTAATAAGTGCTTCTGGTAGTAAATAGTTGGCTATAGTCTAAAAATGTATTAGTGTGACACTAAAATAAACTATATTGCATTGGATGAATGGATATATGAATGAGAATACCTGAATCAGTTGGTCTAAGACATTGCAAACTAGTTGGGCTGACACTGTTAAATTAAGCTGTGCCCAACCATAGTAAATGAGATTGAATCAACCTTAATAAATTAAGTTGACCCAACGCAAGTACATTAAATTGGAATAACAGCTGAAATAAAGCATGTGGAAATCCTTTCTATGATTTTTTTGTTCATTCAAAGAGTTATATTTTTGAGTGTACCAAATATTTTATATGTCAAAACTCTCGATTAATCTTTACTTTTCGAATTTTCGTTAATACACACGTTTTCCTTTTGTTTTGACAAACTTGACGGATGTATTATCTTAAATGACCGCATATGGGGATCAAAAACCCTTTTATATTTCCTGCTCGTAATGCATTTGATGCCATGACTGTAGACTTCTGATGGAGATCTGATTGTGATTCATGCTTTTCATGCAATTGGGAAAAGATTGAGCCTGATGTCCAGAGATCAAGTTTAACACTCACACACAAACCAATGACCAAATCAACATGAGTATGCTGGTGTGTTTGGTGTTTATGGTGTGGTGGATGTATTCCCTGTCTTCCTGCTCTCTATCAAGGGTCTCAAACTGTTGCTCCCTGGATATGGCCCCTAAAACACAACCACACTAGACTGCTCCTGTTATAATAAACGCAGTGTGAACACACCCTTGAACACACATTGGTTGTAAGTGTGTATCTGACTAGTGGCCCCAGGTGCTTTGAGTTTGAGACCCCTGCTTTTCATGCTGGTTTTTGCCGTCTTTCAATTCACAAAGCACGTTTTCATGAGTGGCTGTTCAAATAAACGCCAATCAGAAGGTAAGTGATCATAGTGTATTACAGTGCAACTGTACTTGCAAAACTATTTTGTTAATTTGTGTCAAACCACATGTCATTTTGAGAAGTCTTACAACATTTGTAACTCTGGAAATGTGATGGAGAGCATAATATAATCTGTTTTGGTTGAAGTCTTACAACATTTAACATGAGAAAAGCCTTTTCTACAGTCTCTACATTGCAAATGTGTATGAGCGAAAACAAATAGGCAGGATTTGTTTTAAACCGTAAAGCTTACAGAGTTTCAGCAGTGTTTGCCTTTCCAGTGCTCTGGTATGCTATAATTTTGGCATCAGTAATGAAGCGAGCGATGGAGACACCGTCTCATTAAGTGTGTGTAAGTTTGAGTGTGTTGAAGCAGTTTGTCTGCCAGCTGGAGCCGAGCATGTGGATGACAGACATCTCCTTCAACACTTTGCACGACTACAGTCAAAGAGACTAGGGATGCAGGGATATAAAAAGGCCAGCTGATGTTATGAATCAATATGGTTACACTTCAGATTAGGGAACTCTGTTTTAGTTGCTTGCATATTACAAATGCATATTTAGTTGCTTGCATGTTGATATATTGCATTGGCTGTTTATTAGTACTTATGCAGAATAACACATTTAAATCTGCATTATGAGCATATCTACATCCCTTAATCCTAAACTTAACCTACTACTACTTACTAACTATTAATAAGCAGTAATTATGAGTTTATGGAGGGAAAACTCCATCGTGAATATGTGTTATATTCTCTAATCTAATCTAATCTGTGAATATCTGTAATCTGAAGTCTTTAAATCAATAAACAAATAGTACTTTTCTGTTTTGGCTGATACAGTATACATTTTTTATTATAATATTTTAGGGCTCTCAAACGATTATAAAAGTTTGTGTTTACATAATATATGTGGGTGCACTGTGTATAATTATTTTATATTAGGGCTGTGCAAAAGTTAATTGCGATTAATCACATCCAAAATAATAGTCTGTGCTTACATAATATATTTGTGTGTACCGTATATAATTATTTTGTATATATAAATACCTATGCATGCATGTATATATTTAAGAATTATTTGCGCTTAAATTCTGTATTATTTAATTATACACAGTATTATATATATATATATATATATATATATATATATATATATATATATATATGTATTATATATATATATATATATATATATATATATACATAATCTATATTATATAAACATAAATATTTTATATCTGAATAACACATTTTCTTAAATATATTCATGCATGTGTGTGTATTTATATGTACAAAATAATGATATACAGCACACACAAATATGTTATGTAAACACAGACTTTTATTTTGGATGCGATTAATCACAATTAACTTTTGCACAGCCCTATTTTATATATATAAACACACACATGCTTGTATATATTTAAGAAATATTTTCATGTATATAGATTTATATATAATTTATATTATATATAAATATAAATATTTTAGATATAAATATTTTTTTATCTTAAATATACATGCATGTGTGTCTATTTATATTTATACAAAATAATTATACACAGTGCACCCACATATATTATGTAAACACAAACTTTTATTTTGGATGCGATTAATCGCGATTAATCGAATTGACAGCCCTATAATATTTCTTTTTAATGGCTGATAATCAATGTGATGGTGTTATAAATCTATGCTTTTCTGCATATAACGAACAGCAGGCATCAAAACATCATTATGTACAATAGTATATATTTAAGTAATGTAAAAAAATTGACCTGTGTAGGTATGACTCATAAATGATATGATGGCTGATATTAACATAATAAATGCATGAACGGTTGGCTTTTTAAAGTGCATTCAAGCTAAAATGTCAAATCTGTGATTAAAGTAAAATCATCAATAAAATAATAAAAACATGTTGGAACTGCTCTATTATCTGCTACTTATATTGTCATCAACATTATATTCTGTAATTTTAGCTGATACCAATATGGTCACCATGTAATGTGTGTTTCTAACTCAGAAACACAGATATTGCAGATGGGAAATCATCATTTGGATCATTAGCATGAAAACTCAATAACCTTTTTCTTGTTCAGGTCCGTCTGAAGGAATAAATCTAGTCTTGAAAATTGCTACTTTTCTTCTTACCGTTACTGGTGTGCCAGATTTCCAATGTGTGTGTAAAAGGCAAATCACTCTGGATTTTCCACTGCATGGGCAGAACATGCATATGCTAACATTCACACAGCGCCCTCATTTTCAACCAGAAAAATGTGGCAACTCTTGCGTTTTTGACCATACTTTATAATGACATGGTGCTTTAAGTCAATCAACCAAACTCTGACAGTTTCCCTACTGTCCAATGGCATTACACAAGCCCCAAAAAGCAGCTCTACTGTCCATATTTGTGTTTGAATGCATTCGAGCAGCTGAAATGCAACATGCTATTAGCTTATCATGTGTTGATGTGCTGTGGCAATAAGGGAATGTCGATAGCACATCAGGTTTTTGAATGGAGTAATTTAATAACATGATTGCATAGCAAACCACCCATGAACAATCCTCCGACTGTGGTGTGCATTGGTGTTTAATTGTTTGAAGTGCTGGTAACCTCTCTTTTTCTCGTTGACACCAGCAGGATTGCTTCACAGTTGAAGGGGAGGATCTCAAGCACGACTTTGAGCGCTTACAGCTGGCGATGGAGATGGTGGGATTCCTTCCCGTCACGCGTAAACAGTGAGTTTGTCCAAAACACTGGTCAACTAACACAAACTTTGCATGCAATTTTCATTAGTTATGAGCATGCATTAAATATTTATTCTCTTAAGTGAGTAGTTTAAACAAAAAATGCAATGTTGTCCTTGCATTGTTAAATATCTTGGCCTTTTCCAGATCTTGACATCTCACACAAACTCAAAATGTGGATGATGGACATCTAGGGTAGAAGTAGCTTTAAACACAATGCTGTAGATTTTCAGTACGTAGCTTACATTTCAGGCTGTTCATCATATACTGTAGTCTTGGAATGGACTACTTTGATATTTTGATGCTTTTGTGTTGTTTTTAAAGCTTGAAAGCTTTAGTCTCCATTCATTGTGTTGAAATGGCTTGCCAGGACAAGACATCAATATTAAATGTGTGTGTGTGTGTGTGTGTATGTGTATATATATGTATATATATATATATATATATATATATATATATATATATATATATAAACACACCCATGCTAAAGTTGACTAAAAAGAGGAATAAAAAATCATCTTTTGGAAATTGATCTTAATGCCTTAATTTAAAAAATAAAGAAAACTCCAACCTTTAAGGACACCAATTTTCTTTGTGGATGAATAATGTATGGTAAATAAATAAAATATAGTGTACATAAGTCAGGATTAAATTCCCAGGTGAGCAGATTTTTATTTTTAAATGCCAGTTATTTATGGATCCAGGTACAGAAGGGGATTGGGGCCAACAATAATACAAAATTAAACCATTTTGAGATTAAAGTCATTATAATGGGAAATTAAACTTGTTAAATTTCAAGAAAAAAAGTTGAAATACAATCTTGAGAATAAACTCATTAAATATCGAGAAATAAAGTTCGTTGTGTTTCGAGAAAAAACTTATTAAATTTTGAGAAAAAGTCTAAATACAAATCTTGAAAATAAACTCATTAAATATCGAGAATAAAGTTGTTGTGTTTCGAGAAAAACTTGTTAAATTTCAAGAAAAGTCAAAATACAATATTTATTCTCAAGATTGTATTTCGACTTTTTTCGAAATTTAATGAGTTTATTTTTACGATTATTTTGACATTTTCTCAAAAAAAATTTCTCGCAACTCAATGACTTAATTCTTGAAAATTAATACGTTTAAAGTCGTGTGACTATTGCATAGCCTGTAGTATAGTAGTTTTTACAAATAACCATGGAGAAAGTTTCTGAAATATAACTATTCTTTTTTTTTTTTTTTTTTTTAAACACTTTTTTCTTGCATTATAATGACTTTAATTTCGAGATAAAACCATGCCAATCTCTAGGTATGGTGAAGGGTGTGTGATGATGTGGAGCTATTTTAATTAGTCTATTTTTACAAAACATGATATTTATCATCTACCCATTTTGTATCTCCCGCTCTCACTCTCACTCACGTCTGATTTTTTAAATTTATTTATTTATTTATTTATTTTTACCTTGCAGGATTTTTTCTCTGCTGTCAGCGATCCTTCATTTAGGGAATATCCGATACAAGAAGAAGATATACCGGGATGACTCCATCGACATCTGCAATCCTGAAGTCCTGCCTGTAGTCTCTGAGCTGCTGGAGGTACAGGATCAGTCTTTCACATTACACCGCAAACACTCCGTTTGATTTACAAGTCATGTCATTCTGAACCTGCGTGAGCACCATACATCATTTACTGTTCTTCCTGAAGACACACAAATAGCTTTCTTTGATGAATAGACGGAAATTGAAGTCATTATTCACTGATAATGTTTGCCTGTGAGCAAAATCAGTGCATTCAACTGATTCATAAATTAAACCTTAAATCACATTTGAGTGATGAAACCCCTAAAACACATTATTTGAGATGTTAACAGGTTGCACATCAATGAAAGCACTAATAGCACTCAATATGTTTATTATTGATGGCAAATTTTGGTATAGACAGAGCAATTTCATATAGTTTAACCAAAGTCATGGAAAGTGAGGTATATGTGTTAATCCGGAGTCCTGAATCCGGAATCATCCGTTTCTGAGCTTTTCTCCAAATTATTCATGAGATTAAAGCCATTTTTTTTGAGTCTTTGAGTGAGTGACCATTGCTAAAACATGTTTATGAGACTTCAAGCTGTGCTGGAATAACACACTGTCCAAAGAAACACTACATTTAATGAAGTACTTGGTTTTGTAATGGTCGTAAAGCATTTTCTATATCGTTAGTATGAAGGAAAGATGGACGTACTACGAGTTTCGTCGCTTCACTGATATTCACAGGTCCTCTCCTAAGGCCTCATGGGATAGTAAAGTGTCCATTGGATGCACAGTTCATAATATCAGGGGAAGTAGTGCATTTTTGCCTTCTGAATATTGCTTTATTCAAAATGTAAAATTTGTAAAAAACAAAAATGTTTTTACTTTTTTTTTAAATTTTAAAAAATATATTATTTTTAATTTAAAAAAATGTATTTAATTGTTTTTTTTAAATTATTAAATATTTTTTAAATATAAAATATATTAAATATTCTTAAATTTTATTATATAAAATATATATATTTTTAAATACTTTATAAATATTATGAATATTATGCCACACTAATGTTCACGCACAGTTTTACACTGTAAAGTAGGCATGTAATTTGGACACAGGGTTAGACGGTTTTTGTAAAATTTGTGAATATTTGGAATTCAAGTAATTTTTTTACTTAATTTGATTCACAACATTAACAATGAAAGTAAGCAATATTAACAGAAGGAAGAAAAATAAATGATGCATACATATGAAGTATATGCTACATAGCATGCACCACTGTATACTTGTAAATGCATATCGGTGCATATTAATCAACATGCATACCTATAAATATATGTACTGACTCCCTAATTTAAGTTCTTAAATCCTAGAGATTTGAACAAGTTTCTTGGGGAAAGACGAAGGCTGGGTTTCTTTTGCACAGGATTTGGTCATTAAACTACTCAAGGAAGTAGAAGGAGTTCCTGAATGAAGGCATGAAGCCTGTGCTGTGGGCCAACAGGATATAGGATGTGATTTCAGAGCCTTTGAACTCGACACATGTCATGTTTGCGGTGCACATACCTCTCTATACCAGGAACTCTTGTGGCCCAATAGTGGGATCAAAGCACATCTGGCCTTTATCTTTAGACACACACCTTCATGAGTAACTCTGAAGGAAAGACAGAATGAACAGGGAAAGGTGTGTGTGTGTTTTTGCACATCGAAATCATAATAACATATTCAGATGAGGGCCAGTCCAAACCTTTCAGCCCTTACACATCTGTTCACGTTTACTGTTGAATGACTCAATGAGTTTATATAATCACTATATTAGATGTAGACATCTTTCCCAGTGTGCATAAACCAGTCGCATACTTCTCCCAGTTCACCGCTGGGTTCATATTGGCCCTTTTATATGTGAATGAGCGAGTGTTAGCCTGATTCTCCATGGCATTGTGTGTGCAGACTTTGATTCGTAACAGTTGCTATACGTGAGATTCTAACCATTTGAGTCATTTTTGTTATTAGCTGTATTGTTTTTATAATGTTAAGTATAGAGGTGGATGTCATGCTATATTACAGTCTTAAGAAACCTCAAAAGCCCATATTACTGAGTGCTACCGGATGTTTAAAGGACAATTCAACATTGCAGGCCCTAAAGTCAACAATTGAAAGGAAATCTTTCTCACGGCCATTAGTGTTGCTTGGTGCTTGTAATGTTTTGCTCCTTGCAGCACTTTGTCCTGTTTGGAAGCTTGTTTCTGCCATAAAATGAAAAATAAAAAATGTAATTGCGACTTTTATCTCATAATTCTGACTTTTTCTCACAATTGCGAGATGTAAAGTCAGAGTTGCGAGATGTAAAGTCAGAGTTGCGAGATGTAAAGTCAGAGTTGCGAGATGTAAAGTCAGAAGTTGCGAGATGTAAAGTCAGAGTTGCGAGATGTAAAGTCAGAATTGCGAGATGTAAAGTCAGAAGTTGCGAGATATAAAGTCAGAATTACGAAATATAAAGTTCAAAATTGTGAGATATAAAGTCAGAATTGCGCGATATAAAGTCAAAATTACGATGATATGAAGTCAGAATTACGAGATATAAAGTCAGAATTGTGCAGATATAAAGTCAGAATTGCGAGATATAAAGTCAGAATTACGAGATATAAAGTCAGAATTACGAGATATAAAGTCAGAAATTACGAGATATAAAGTCAGAATTCGAATGCAGATATAAAGTCAGAATTACGAGATATAAAGTCAGAAAATTACGAGATATAAAGTCAGAATTCTGAGATATAAAGTCAGAATTACGAGATATAAAGTCAGAATTACGAGATATAAAGTCAGAATTGCGAGATATAAAGTCAGAAATTACGAGATATAAAGTCAGAATTGCGTAGATATAAAGTCAGAATTGCGAGATATAAAGTCAGAATTACGAGATATAAAGTCAGAATTGACGAGATATAAAGTCAGAATTACGAGATATAAAGTCAGAATTGCGAGATATAAAGTCAGAATTACGAGATATAAAGTCAGAATTAACGAGATATAAAGTCAGAATTGTGAGATATAAAGTCAGAATTACGAGATATAAAGTCAGAATTGTGAGATATAAAGTCAGAACTACGAAGATATAAAGTCAGAATTGCGAGATATAAAGTCAGAATTACGAGATATAAAGTCAGAATTATCGAGATATAAAGTCAGAATTACGAGATATAAAGTCAGAATTACGAGATATAAAGTCAGAATTGTGAGATATAAAGTCAGAATTGATGAGATATAAAGTCAGAATTACGAGATATAAAGTCAGAATTACGAGATATAAAGTCAGAATTGCGAGATATAAAGTCAGAATTACGAGATATAAAGTCAGAATTGCGAGATATAAAGTCAGAATTATGAGATATAAAGTCAGAATTATGAGATATAAAGTCAGAATTATGAGATATAAAGTCAGAATTACGAGATATAAAGTCAGAATTACGAGATATAAAGTCAGAATTACGAGATATAAAGTCAGAAATTGTGAGATATAAAGTCAGAATTACGAGATATAAAGTCAGAATTACGAGATATAAAGTCAGAATTACGAGATATAAAGTCAGAATTACGAGATATAAAGTCAGAATTGCGTGATATAAAGTCAGAAATTGTGAGATATAAAGTCAGAACAACAAACAACAACAACGCCCAAACAACATCTCACTGAAAGCTAATTTTTTGAGATATCAGCCTAGAATTTGAAACACAACTTTGGCTTTGAGTCACCCGGGTTTTGAAAATATACATGTATTAAATAAAATATCAACAATTATTTTTTTTACATTGTACATTTTCATAAACCAGAACTTTTTTTCTGTTTCACTTCTACAAAAATCTGTCAAATGTCTTCTTTAAAATGAGACCAATCTTACGTCTATAGCCTATTCCAAAGCGTTTAAGTTACGAAATGCGCATTTTCATGTATATTCAAAAAAGTGGGGTCACACTCTAACAGACTAAAGCTGTAGTGTGTGATCCTCCATACAGTAGTGCATGTGTTATTGCTGAAGGAAGTAGAGATTTGCGATACAGTAGCATGAATGCATTCAAATCTTTGGACCTGACCCTTAAATCATACACCAAAAAGATAGAGATCTATTTGTACTTGTGTCGGAGGAGATAAATGAGAAAGTTGTCTTGCATCATGACAGGTCAAGGAGGAAATGCTCTTTGAGGCTCTGACAACACGGAAGACGGTGACCGTGGGCGAGAGGCTGATCGTCCCGGTACAAACTGGCTGAGGTGAGCAACAAACAGGGTTTAACATTGTCCTTAAAAACTTTAACACATATCCAGAATAAAAGCTAAAGATTGGATCACATTATTCAGAATATTCGACAGCAGTTGATCGATTATTTATCTTCATCTGCTCACGTTCAGTCATTTTGGATGATATTTTGACTGACTGTTGTTAAAAGTCAGGCAATTGAAGAAATGTTTGTGGAGTGAGGAGTGGAGTCTTTGTTAGAATAAATAATAATAACATTGTCGGGTGACGCATGCGTTTACTGACTAACTTTGCAGCTATATGCCAATAAGACACATAAGTTTAGCATCAAAATAAAGTGTTATCAGATATTAAGCGGACAATTTACTGATACTCTAATGACTGCTAGTTGACATGGAGTTGTGAATAGCGCTGATATATATCAGTAACCATGGTATAAAATGTGCTAGATTGTGTGTGTATATAGCAGAATGTAAATAAATAGCACTATTGACACTTCAGAGTGATGAAATACATGAATGAGAATATAAAGTGCTTCATGTTAAAAAGAGTTATAAGAGCAATATATCCCGAAAAGATGCGGTCACACACTGCTGAGGGATGCGCCGATGTGAACATTTTGGCCGAATACCGATAACCGATAATTCTTTATATTTGAAAGCCGATAACCGATATACTGGCCGATAAATCTAAATCCAGTTTTTATATAATTTTTGAGAGCTTGATTGCAAAAAGTATCACAATTAAAAGCCATTTCCCAATCACACAATTTTAATGTTCTCATTATAATTTCATGTAGCCGATATGACAGCACATTTTGCACTTAACTATATTTTCCTTTGATTCCAATCATATTTCAAGCAATTAAGATCAATCATGTTGAACAGTGCGCATCTTAAGTGTCTCAAGTGTCAAGTGTTGAAGGAAATAATTCATTATTTATCAGCTTTTATATATCAGCCAAATTTTATTATCAGGCCGATAACGATAACATAAAAATGAACAAATATCGGCCGATACCGATATGGTGGCCGATATATCGTGCATCCCTACAAAATGCCCATCGTGTGGAGTGAACAAAGCCGGTTATGTAAACGGTGTAAACTGGATGTGTATCAGTGTAATGGATCTGTGCGTTTGGTCTTAAAGTGACGGTAGCCTAATTATAGTAAACCTGCCGCATTAATGTGAATCAAACTAAAGAGAAATTAACTTTTTGCTCTTGTCTGAATAACTTTTTTAGCTTTAAGAAGAATACATTTTTATTTAATTCATACTGTGGAGACTATGCAATTTTTTAAATTTTTACATTACATTTCTATACTAATTCTAACTACGTTAAATTGTACCTGAAATCTGTTTAATATATATTTTTATTATATTGAATAAAGAAATGAGTACAATTAACTGTATTGTGATGCATATGCTTATCGTGAAATATCTTGAAATAGTAAGTACATTTTATTTATACAGCACATTTAAACACAGCAGAGCTATCCAAAGTGCTGAAAATAGTAATGAATAGAAAATAAAAATAAATAACAACACAGAAACATATTTTAAATAAGAATTTGAAATCACCCGAATCCTAGTTGCAAAGTTACTTACTGTATAGATAGTGTAACCCATTGTTGCGTGTTATTGTTATGGACACATATGAGAGAATGAGCTGACTGGACATATTGTAAAAAATGTAACATTTTAGATTTTCTTCATTTCATCCCCCTCACTGAAGTAATGTGTTTCTCAGGGACTTCGTCATGCTCCATCATCATAATGAGAACCAGCCATGAGGCTTTTATCCAGCATTAGGACTCTGTTCTCCTGTCATCTTTAAATATTGAGCTGACCTGCTGCTTTATTAAAATCAGAGGTTCACAAACAACTTAATAAATCCCTTGAACTGCATATGCTTACAGATTTAAACATTAAAAGCCTAGCTAATATAGAGTTGGTAAGTCATTTATATAACCACACATAACAGTTTTCTCCCCTCCAACTACGACTGGTCGATATATTTTGTATGAGCAATGACTATTAAATTAATTTATTAAATATTAGGGATGCATGATTAATCGGCCATCATATCTGCATCGGCTGATATACATTTGTTCATTTATAATTAGTGATGTAAAACGTTTAAAATGTTTAATCGCGATTAATCGCATTGCCATAGTTAACTCACGATTAATCGCAATTAATTGCATATTTTTTATCTATTCTAAATTTCTCTTGATTTCTTTTTGTCCAATTATTATTATTATTTTTTTTTTAATTTAACACTAACATTCTCACTTGTAGCAAATTATCTCTCACAGAATGTAACACTGTCCATCAATAAAAGGGTGAAGGAAATACTGACGAGGTCCTGATATTGACGAGAGGCGGAGAATTCCGCATCATCTGTGTGTGTGTGTGTGTGGTGCTTGGCCATCATCAAGTGGTATTTCCGACTGGATGTACTGCGATGATGATAGCTCAGTTCACAATGACAAAACACACAGAGTCTTTCCATTGCGAATCTTATATGCTGATTTCACGCAGCCGCCATTTTGAAATCGCTCCGGTGGGAAGAAAACCGGAAGTGTCGCTTTTAAATCATAGGAGAGTCGTGCAATGCGATGGCGTATCATTGTGTTTAATGTAGAAATTAGTTATTCTAAAAATGTACATACATTTCATTCATACTTTAGACTATATACAGTGAAATTCATTAATAAATATAATAATTTTTATATATATATAATTCAGAACGTAAAAAAAGAAGCAGGAACGAACTATATACATATCCTATATTGGATATTAACATCCAATAGTGTAAATCACGGCAGCAGCTTCAGGTTGGTAGTCCAAGGCATTGTTGTCTATCTGTACTTCTGGGGCTCTTTCCACCAAAGCCTTGCTTTCGATTTCAAAATGGTGGCTGCGCGAAATCAGCGTTTTGGCATCCATTTTGGCGTCTCTGCGCTCGTTATCCACTCAAAACGTAACGTTAACCTACAATTTCGGCAAGCTTGCAAGCCCAACGGTGTGTGCGGCGTGCCTGTTGTTTTGTTTCTAGTCTAGATAGATCTGCTTGCGCTTTGGTCGACGGAAGCAACAAAATGTCCTCATGTGGCGCAAGCCATTGGTTTCATACATCAGCGCAGCGCTGCGTACCGCCGCAGGTCCTGTTGCGAAAGCATGTGAAAAAAAACCTACAAAGTTTGCGAGGCCAATGAGTACCATTAATTGCGCGATAAAAACATTGCACCGCTTAAAATGGGTTTGCGTAACACCGTTAATAATGCGTTGATAAGAATCCTGATAAGAACGTCTGGCCAATATATTAAAGCTGATAAATAATGGATTATTATTGAAGTTAAACGCTTCAGATGCGCATCGTTCACCGTGATTGTTTTGAATTGCTTAAATTGTGATTGTAATCACTGAGAGCCCGACCAATAAAGGATTTTGAAGGCCGATACCAATACAAATATTTTTTGGTTTTAAAATCAGAAATTCCGATATATCGGCCGATATTTTTTTTATTTTTTCAGAAACACGCAACAAAACATTTACAGATTTCCCTAACAGTTATTTGTAGTTATTTATGAGTTTTAACTAAAATAATATGATAAATCATTTTAAAAATTTACATTTTACAATGCAGAGACTGTAAATAGAGATTTGCCAGTTTTAAGCCAAATTATGAGCCATAATTTAGCAATAGATAACATCATACTGCTAATTGTAAAACATGCATTTTCAATATAACAGGCCAAGGAGAGATGATTAAAGCGTGTTTAGTCCGTTATTATTTTATTTTTTAAAATATTCATTTATCGGGCACTATAACTGCCGATACCGATAGTTTGGAAAATGCCTAATATCGGCCGATAATATCACTTCAAAAACGAAAAATACCGTTTAAATATGCAGCATGTCTGTCATATAGGCTACATAAACATATAATGAGAACATTATAATTGTGTGCTTGGGACATTTAATGGTGAGATTTTTGTTTTTGTAATTAGGCTCTCGAAAATTATATAAAATTTGGATTTATCTGCATATATATATCGGTTACTAAGTATTATCGGTCTCGGCCAAAATTTCCGTGCATCCCCTAGTGTGATAATTATGGAATGTTCCGTCTTATTCATTTGGCTTTAAGTTTCCTAAAGAGATAATTCGACTAGTTTCATGATCCTCGTGATTTGAGTGGCACACAACATGCAACTATTTATGAATATCTGTACTAGTTTTGGATCAGTCTTGTTCAGCTCTACAGGAGAATTATAAGCGGCTGTGTCACAATATTGAGCATTAAACAATTAACGCACATTAATCTTTCATTTGCCAAGACAGAGTTAAACAAATACGATCTATCCAGGTTTATCCTCTTTCACACCTTAAACGAACATTTACAGCTCACCGTTTTGCTAAAGGATAATAGATTTAACAACGTACTTTAAAAAAGTATTGATAATTAAATCAAATTGACGTTTCTCGCTCTCACAGGCTGGAACGGTGCGGGACTCCATGGCGAAGTCTCTCTACAGCGCTCTCTTCGACTGGATCGTGTTCAGGATCAATCATGCCCTGCTCAACCAAAGGGACTTGGAGGAGTCGGCCAAGGTAAAATCATTTTTACTGATAAATCCCAGAGAATGAGGATATTAAGTTCTGGATGTGGAGTCACCTGACATGAATTACATTACACAGCAGGAATATGAGTTCATCTGACACAGACGCACACTGTTTTTCCTGTGGCTCTCACTGCTTTAATCTCTAAATTATGGATGGAGACATTATGTAATGGGATATATTCAGCCACACTGACCTGAGCCCCTGCTGTTATGTATTCGCTAGCAGATTTCTGCTGAACATTATGCTAAAGTCAGGCCTGAAATAAACTTTATATAAGTGTCTGGACATTCTAGCTTGGTTAAATGCATTGTTGCTTTCAGGGCTCAACACTTATGTTTTTTTAGTAGCACTTCTGCACGTGCCACAATAAAACATGCACAAGCAAGCACGAGAAAATAGCTAAATTCTACTACTATTAAACAAATTAACTCACTTAGTATTAGTTATCGTATCTGATGATAGTATAGTAAATAGTTTAGTTTTAGTATTAGTAGTAATTGCCTGTATTTGAAATCGTTAAACCATAGAGTTTTTTTTTGCCGGGAAACCTTAAGCTTCTCATTTGTTGAAAATTAATTTAAAAATGATTTTCATTGCAAGTTTGTTGGCACAAACTAACAAAATCCAAAATGTATATTTTTTACTCAATTTAAAGGGATACTTTTTTTTTTTTTTTTTTTTTTGGAAATATGCTCATTTTATAACTCCATTTTACCGTTTTTGAATCCATTTTGCTGATCTCCGGTTCTGGCGGTACAACTTTTAGCATAGCTTAGCATACATCATTGAAGTGGACAAGAACATTCGCATTTAAAAAAAAAAATGACCAAAGTAAAAGTAATTTTTCTATTTTAAAACTTGACTCTTCTGTTGTTACATCGTGCACTGAAGATGGACGGAAAATGTAAAGTTGTGATTTTCTAGGATGATATGGCTAGGAACTATACTCTCATTCCGGCGTAAATAATCAAGAAACTTTACTATCGTACCATGAGTGCAGAAGGCGTAATGATATGATGCAGCACCTGAAAATAGTCCCAGCTCCGTAACTTCCAGCGTGACCGGGACTGACGTTTGTGTAGTTACGTTGACGGAAGTTAGACTATTTTCAGGCGCTATTTCACAATGAAACAAGAACGCTTTAAATTGCCTTGTACTTTTCTGTTCTTAATGTTCCGTGCATCTCATCGTCTTTTCAGATCCTGGCCATCGGGGTTCTCGATATCTTTGGCTTTGAAGACTATGAAAACAACAGCTTCGAACAATTCTGCATCAACTTCGCCAACGAGAGACTTCAGCACTATTTCAACCAGCACATCTTTAAGCTGGAGCAGGTAACGTCTTATTTTTATAGACTCGCATGACTCAAGATTTTAGCCTAATAACTGATTTATTGCCAGCAATTATGACAGAATAAATTAAGTGCGCAGATATTGCTTGACTGATAGTTTTTAGCAAAATTATAAATTTGCGATTTTTACATTTGTGCACTTTTTAACCTCCCTTTGAAGTGCATGAATTCCTTTTTTAACCTTTATTTATATAGCGCCTTTTACTAGAGCCAAGACCGATATATCGGCAGGCCGACAAATATTAGGCATTTTCCAAACTAGCGGTATCGGCAGTTATAATGGCAGATACATTAATATTTCAAAAACTAAAGAAACAAAACACGCTTCAACCATGTCATGAGTGTTGGAGTTGTATAGTTTGTCCACCAGAGGGCACTCTACACCGTCCCTGTTTGCAACACTCGTTAAGTTGGTCACGGAACCCCATCAGTTCTCTTAACTCAAATAAGCATGACAAAATTTGTGACTATCATGTCCAGTTTTGCTGCTGTTAAATAAGCCGAGAGTGAAGCGAAATTAGCTAGTAATAGTTACGTTACGTTCTTACAGTGTAGTTGACTGACTGTCCTTTTAACTTTTGACAATGTGACTGAAGTATTTCTTTAATAGCACGTGACTGTTTTAGTAATGAGACGTATCATCTCTTCCTTGGCCTGTTATATTGAAAATGTATGTTTTACACTCTGCATTATGACGTCATCCATTGCTAAATTATGGCTCATTATAGACTAGCTAACCACAAAGCTAGCTAATGCTACTATCATCAGTCTATTCTGTTGTGACAATAAAATAAAAAAGTTTCTTTTTAAAATGCATCATGATATTATTTTAGTTAAACTCATAAATAACTACAAATAACTAATGTTAGGGAAATCTATTAATGTTTTTTTGTGCGTTTCAGAAATAAATAAATAAATATACGTCCAATATATCGGCATATCGGATTTTAAAACCAACAAATATTTGTATCGGTATCTGGCCTTCAAAATCCTTTATCTAGTTCAGTGATGGTTCATTTCTGTTGTAAAAAAGTTATTAATTTAGTTCATTTATAAATACAGCCGCTCTATCGTCCAGCTCAGTTCAGTTCTCATATAATGGCGTCAATGCAGACAGATCAATAATATCGTTGAGCATCATAGAATATATATATTCTACTGATGGAGATTAATGGGAAAATGTGTTTTTCAGCACTGGTGCTTGCTTTAGACTAACTTCAGTAAGTTTAGGAACCAGAATGTCATAGAAACCTGTGTTTTATAAGGGTAAACATTCCTTGAAAATAATAAAATTCCATATAAAACGAGGGAATTGGAACCATAACGGAAGTGATCATCAGACCTAGAGTTTCGCACTAAATAAACCGTTTGATAATGAGACAATAAAAAGGGTTATTTTACTCCAACCTCAGACAAAGAATTGTGTCTCTGTAATAATGTGTGTTTTCTCAATGAGGTCGTTCTCCCAGGATGACTAAAGAAGCAACCAATTACGGTAATGACAGCCTGTCAAAGCCGTGCCTTTGTGACGCACCTCAAACTATACGCTTGCTCAAAGAGGGTTTGTTAGTTTAAGTTTCTAGTCAGTCCAGAGTCCAGATTTGATAAAGTAACTTTGACAGATTTGCTTACACAAGGCACGTTTATCCACATAAATCACACACTGTCACAGGACGTGTCGCTTTATGCAGATGTGTAAATAACACACTATCACTTGTAGGTTTAGCACTTCTTGTGACAAATGATCCATGTAAAAGGTGTGATCAAAGTCAAATCCACTTCATTTTATAATATTCTTGTAGTTTCTGTTTGCTTGATGATTCTGTAACTGCAATCTGTGTTTACATGACATCATTTACTCATGACTCCATTAATATAGTGCAACATGACATCATTTACCCACAACTCTCCATATTTATTTTCAATGACTCTATAGGAAGATGTAATTTTACGATGACCTGTAAACCATTAAAGACAGCCTTGCTCTGAGCTATGAGGTTGTTAAGCGATGGTATTCGCTTCTATTAAAGCCTTCGGCCTGCATTATTTCAGCTTATATTTAAAATGATCATGTTTAACAGTGGAATTGGTGCTGAAAACTACATTACCCATGATGCTGTACAGAAAATTCCAGCTATCAAAGAGTCGTCACAAGCAAGACCTCTTTAGCTCCGCCCACTCCTATGCTCTAAAAAATGCTGGGTTGTTTAAACCCAAAGTTGGGTCAAATATTGAGGTTTAAATATTAATTCAAATATTAACCAATACTTAACTATTTAATTTAAATATTAATTGGTTTTAAATATTAATTTAAATTCTAATTTAAATATAAGACTTAACCCAACAGTTGGGTCTGTCCATATTTGACCCAACTTTGGCTTGACACAACCCAGCATTTTTTAAAGTGTATGTGTTTATATAATAAATAGTTTTATATATATTAATATATATTTTTTTAATTTGTATTGTATTTATTTTTATATTTTTCACAATTTAAATTTTACTGAAAAACAAGGCAAACACATCCAATATTTAAAGACAATCATAACTGATTTTCCTTGACAGCCTTTAATAAGACATTCATTTTTGAAACATAAACCAAAGAAAAATGCAACAAAAACAAAGAATAAAATAAAATTGTTGCCTGTGTATGCTCTCAAAATACTTGAATATTTTTTGTATATAATGAGTAGTTTATATATATATATATATATATATATATATATATATATATATATATATATATATATATATATATATAAATAACTACTCATTATATATATAATATATATACATATATATATATATATATATTTATATATTTATATATATATATATTTTTCACAATTTGAATTTTACTGAAAAACAAGGCAAACACATCCAATATTTAAAGACAGTCATAACTGATTTTCCTTGAAAGCCTTTAATGATAAGACATTCATTTTTTAAAACATAAACCAAAGAAAAATGCAACAAGAACAAAGAATAAAATAAAATTGTTGCCTAGAACCAGTGTTATGTATTACTCTCAGTGACAATCTTTGCATATTGCAGAAAACGACTTTTTATCTCACAATTCTAACTTTTTTTCTCGCAATTATGAGTCATAAAATCAAATTTGCAAGTAAAAAGTCAAAATTGCATGATATAAACTTGCAATTTCGAGAAATAAAGTCAGAATTGTGTGATTTATTAAGTCACAACATCAGAATTGTGATGTATACACTGTAAAAAAAATATTGTTGGTTTAACTTAAAAAATTAAGTAACCTGGTTGCCTTAATTTTAAGTTGATTGAACTGAAAAAAGTGAGTTAATACAACGAAGCTCAAAGAAACTCAAAATAATAAGTTATCTGAACTAAATAAATTATTTAAGTTGATTTGACAAAAGAAAAAAATGTTGTGATAACAAATCTTGAAAATATTTTTGTTACAGTGTAGAGAAAATGAGTTATTAAAAATAACTAAGTTATAAGTTATATTCTGTGGTGAAAACAAACTTTCATAATAGGCACATGGCATTTACAATCATAAGGGCGTATAACTAATGTATTTAGCCAGAAATGCTAAAATGAACTAATTTCCGAGTTTTGGCCTACAAAAAAATCCCTTCATCACTGTATGGAGAGCTCAGTCTGAACCCACATTGAGGGATTCTGAGTAATTTTGGTTGTTGATGGTCTTGTTAATGGCATTTTCGGTGGGATTGGTTCCCATTTTCACAACAGTTTTGCTGTTTGTTCCTTGATAAAAGTGCAGGAATTTCTCTGCGTCTGCCAAGCTCCACGCTTTAATTGCTCTACGAGTTGGAAACTCTCGGTTTCAGATGTCAGGAATGAATTCACATCCTGAGTTCGCTGCCAAGTATGCCGTGTGCTAATGTTTAATATAGACCATACCCAGGTCATCTACACAAAACATGCGAACGCAGATTCATAGTTTGTGACCATTAATGTTTGACTGAGAAAAAAGTTAACTTGCATTAGTTTTTGTACTAGGTTAGTGTTAGATTATAGGCGTACTTGTCATCTGATGCCCATAAATACAGGCATGCTGGAGCCAGACACAACACCACACATGCTTTCATTAGTCTATTAAAGCGCTGTTTTCATTGTGCCATTTATGGAGATGCTGTAAATGCTTTTGATTTGATTTGGAGGCTCTTTGAGTGCATTTCTCTTATCAGCCATTTGATTATTAGGACAAGCATTACAGTTAATATTGCTCATAGTGTGGGTTGAGGATTTGAACAAACCCAGATACATCCGTCTTTATGAGCTTAAAACATCGAAAATTGAACTTCGCTTCCATGAATATGATTGTATACCATATTATCATGCTTAAAAATCTCAGTCTAAGCTTTCTTGTAAATCTAATCCTCTCTTCCGTATTTAAATGAAGTCTGCTTTGTTCTGCTGATTTTATATTTGTGCCGTTTAATGGAGAGAGATTCCCCTGATTGTACCGGGATTACATCCTTTATTGTTTCATTTACTTTCCCAGCGATCCAAGGAAACAGTTGAGGAGAAAAAAGCTACAAAATGTTAAGAATGTCTTTCATATTATTAAACCGCAGAGACCATGAAGCCTCGGACCGGCGAAAAGGAAGTCTCCTCTAGAGGAACATGAAAACACTTTGCAGGCCTGTTGTTTTGTTGTTCTGGTCGCAGGCCAGAAATGATTTACCCCTATAGTTATAACAGGTTTCGTGAGATGTTCGCTCTCATGTTACTGTGTTAGTGATAAACATGGTTTTTATGACACGGTTATGAAAACCTGAAAACATTAGTAATTTTAAAGAGGACATATTCCCCTTTTTCAAAGTTTTTTTTTTTCAAAGTTTTCCTGCTTAAATGTTGATTATTTTCCTCATTGTTGCGGCTCCTCCCTTCCCAGTCTGTCAGTATCACTCGGTTTATATATATATACACACACACACTACCGGTCAAAAGTTTAGGGTCGGTAAGATTTTTATGTTTTTAAAAGAAGTTTCTTCTGCTCACCAAGGCTGCAATTTTTTGATAAAAAATACACAAAAAAACACTTTAATATTGTGAAATATTATGACAATTTAAAATGACTTTTTTATGTTAATATATATTAAAATGTAATTTATTCCTCTGAAAAAAAGCTGAATTTTCAGCATCATTACTCCAGTCTTCAGTGTCACATGATCCTTCACAAATCACTCTAATATGATGATTTTATGCTCCAAAAACATGTATGATTATTATCCATGTTGAAAACAGTTTTTTACATTTTTATTTCAGGATTCTTTGATGAATAGAAAGTTCAAAGAACAGCATTTATTTAATTAGAATATTTTCTAACATTATAAATGTCTTTACTGTAACTTTTGATCAATGTAACTCATCCTTGATGAATAGAAGTATTGATTTCTTATTTATTTCCCCCAAAAATAAAATACAAATTCTTACTGACCCCAAACTTTTTAAAGGGTAGTGTTTAATGTAACAAAAGCTTTCCATTTCAGATAAAAGCTGTTCTTTTGAACTTTCTATTCATCAAAGAATCCTGAATAAAAATGTAAAAAACTGTTTTCAACATGGATAATAATCATACATGTTTTTGGGAGCATAAAATCATCATATTAGAGTGATTTGTGAAGGATCATGTGACACTGAAGACTGGTGATGTAATGTAATGATGCTGAAAATTCAGCTTTTTTTCAGAGGAATAATTACATTTAATATATATTAACATAAAAAAGTCATTTTAAATTGTCATAATATTTCACAATATTACTGTGTTTTTTTGTGTATTTTTTATCTGAAAAAAATTGCAGCCTTGGTGAGCAGAAGAGACTTCTTTTAAAAACATAAAAAATCTTACCGATCTTAAACTTTTGACCGGTAGTGTATATATGTGTATATATATATGTATATATATATGTATATAGGGCCCCTTTAAAATTGGAATGAAAATGAGTCACCCCTTAAACAACCAGGAAATCTGTAAATGTCAATCTTTGTTGACTCCTCATGATTATTGATTGTAAGTGTTGATTGTGTTCTGCATTTCTTATAGGAAGAGTACCGAGCAGAAGGCATTACATGGCATAACATTGATTACATCGATAACACCGGCTGCATCAACCTCATCAGCAAGAAGCCCACAGCACTGCTCCACCTACTGGACGAAGAGTGCAAGTACGTCTGAGCTTTACACTGCATTTTCACCCCTTGTCCCGCACGTCACATATTGAGGAAAAGTCCAGCATTTTCAACAGTATATTGGTTTTTAATTATCATATTAAGAAAACGTGCATTTTAAAGTTGTTTAAAGGGATAGTTCACTTTAAAATTAATTTTTGAAATGTTTTAGCTTACCTCAAGCGCATTCTAAGATGTAGGTGTCTTTGTTTCCACAGTATTTTAAATTTTGATATTTCATATAATGCAGGTCTATGGTCACCACCTCAAAGAGCATGCACAGAGAAGTCCAAATTAAACATGATTTAATAACTCGTAAATGTAAGTACACATTGATGGCCTAAGATACTGAAACGAGCGGTTTGTGTGAGAAAACGAACAGTATTTATATAGTTTTTACCTCTTGTAACCACAGCCACGTCCAAGTGATCTGAGGCCACGGGCGCTTTGTGGCTGTGGTTCTAAGAGGTAAAAGCGATATAAATACTGTTCGCTTTCTCACACAAACCACTCGTTTCATGTCTTAGGCCATCAATGTATACCTACATTTATGAGTCATTAAATCATGTTTAATTCAGACTTCTCTGTGCATGCTCTTTGAGGTGGTGACCATAGACCTCCATTATATGACTGACAGACAAGAACGGTTTGACCTAAAAATATCAAAATTGAAAATACTGCAGAAACAAAGACATCTACATCTTGGATGCTCTTGAGATAAGCTAAAACATACCAAAAATTAATTTCAAAGTGAACTATCCCTTTAAGAAAGCATTCCATGTGTTCCCTGTCAGAAAACAAATGCATAATTTGTTGTTGTTTAACCTGTTGGTTGTTTTAATTCACATATCTAAAAATATGAATATTTTTGGTTTCATATATTCTTAATGTATAAGACTGTCTATCTAATTTTATTTGTTGATTGTTTATTTTGTTGGATTTTAGTTGGACTGTTTCTAAAACAATGATCTGCGTGACGCTTTGGGCTCAGTGATGTTGAATTTAAATGACATGATTTTTTTCTGGAAGGGACTAAAGAACAAAGAATTTTTATCAGCTGAAAGGCAGAATACAAATGATTTTATTAAGTTATATAACAGTTTCAGGGTATTTTTTTGTGTCCCACACAAACTTATAATCGTCCCACATGTGGTTTGTTTGATGGTGGTCACCCTAAATGGAAGCATGAGATAAAGTAGTGTATCATTTATTGATAGTTAGACCATCGTGAATGTAAATGCGAAATATACTTGGAATGTTTTACCTGTAAAACTAAAGAGTAAGGTTTGCTCTGCCTAAAATCACGAGAACCTGAGTCTCCACATCAGTGTTCCTCATAGCTCAACTCTCTAATGTCTCATTCGTGCTCTTCCTGTGGATGTGTTGCTTTGGCAGAGGAACTGCTCAGGTTTATAATATGTGACCCTGCCTGTGAAAACCCAGCTAAAGTCATTTTTTTGTGATTAACTGTTTTCTACATACAATCATCCTACATAATGTAAAGAACATTCTGTGAAAATATAACCTTGATATCTTTAATATTGACTGAGTAAGGCTATGTCAAAGATTTGCTGAATTCCGACTCAGAAATCATGTTTTGGAGAAATTCCAATTTTAAAAAAAGCTTATTTTTAAAACTGCAACACATTTGATCCATAATTATTCTCCATATGTGCCATATACCACATTAAAGCTGAGATTCTTCCTTTTTTAGTGATATATGACACATTTTTGGGAAAATTCTTAAAGTTTTATAAAACAGGCCTATTTATTATGATAGAAGTCTGCAGAAAATCAGTCATGCTCCCTCGATGATGATGGAATTTTTCAATTCCAGACGATGAATAAGGGTCTTATAACGAAACGATCGCTCATTTAATAAATAAATAACAAAGTTTAAGTTTTATAAGCTCAAATGCTCTGTTCTGTGATGCGCGTTTGTGACTCTCCTATTCAAACTCGTTCAGTCAAAATGAACAAATCTTTTTTCGTGTCATTTGGTTCATTCAACGAACGAAATGAACGAGTTAACTCAGGAAAAGATTCGTTCATTTTGATGCAAGTTGTGTGAAAGTGAAAGTTTATGATTGTCAGTTTAAAAACTCATTAGAGAATAGCAAATTATGTCTCATAAACAGTCAGTTATGTCTTTATGGAAACAATTGAGAAAGAAAACCGATGCGTATCAGTATATCGGATCCGTGCATTCGGTCTTAAAGTGACAGGAGCCTAATATTCCTGCGTTAGTCATTAATGTTAATCAAACAACAAAAGACAAAATCACTTGTAGCTTTATCAAAGATTAATTATATTTAATTAATATTTTAAAGACTATGCGGTGTTATTGATTATTCCATTTTTGAATCTGAAAAGCACTTTATTTCGTTTGTATCTTTGTTTATCTGTCTGTGTAATTTGTTTATTATTGTCTATGCGGATTCACAGTCATTTTCAGAATGATAAACTCGTTCCAAATAGAGCTAATCAAGTCATCTGGTGAGAAAAACTCTATTTGCTCTAATGGACTCTCTATGCGTTACAGCTTTCCACAGGCCACCAATCAGACGCTCCTGGACAAGTTCAAGCGCCAGCATGAGCGAAACGACTATATTGAGTTTCCTGCAGTCATGGAGCCGGCCTTCATCATTAAACACTATGCAGGAAAAGTCAAATATGGAGTGAAGGTCAGTGCTATATAGAGCTACACACAGGCCTCTTTCAGTTTTATGCATTTGTGTAAACACTTTTACAGGCAAAATGAAGCTAGTGTTGATAACACATGGGTACAGAGTCGACCGTTCTCTGGGATGTGTTTTCATGATCATCGAATGTACCCGGTTTTAGCTCAAACACTGATTAGCTTATAATGCTAGTATATAGGGCATAGAGTAAGTAAAAATAAAGAACGCTAGTTGTGTTAATACCACTAACAAAGCTCAAAATAGCCCCACACTAACACGATAGCATAATGAGGGTCCATACATGCAAACCGAAGCATTGAGATCTTAATAAGTGTAGACCGTTCAATAAGAAGATTTTTTATAAACACGATACACTTCGCGTATACGCCTCAAAAAATCGACATCATTACAGGAGTTTCTGACCTTTGTCACAAAAAGTCGACGCACACACTTTTAATAATCAAAACTTTGGGTTTTAGTGCTAAAAGTTCATAATAAAACATAATTAGTATTTGTCAATAAATAAGATAAAATTATATTTTAAAAAGTAAGGTAAGGAGTCCTCTAAAAAGTATAATATATTATATACAAATATATATATATATATATATATATATATATATATATATATATATATTATTTTATTATTATAGCACATATTTTAGTAGTTATCATAAATTAGGTATCATTTGAAAGCTTAAGAACTCAGAATTCATCCTGTGAAAACCGTTTTGAAATTGGACGTTGCGTTACCATAGAAACGGTATTTTTGTATTAGGCCCCTCCCCCTTTGGGCATCATCTTTCCTAATTGATTATCAAAACCTTTTCTAATCTTGACAACACATATTGTCAGAAAGGTCTGAGTCTCAAGGTTCCATATTTAGTGACAGAAGTGATATTTGGATAGAAATTTATTAATTTGTTATGGCAGGATGCATACAATTAAATTCAATGGAGTTCAATGGCACCCGGTGGCTATTTTTGGTACTGCGCCTAAACAAAATCTCATGGGAACTTAAATTTTTGTGATATCAACTTTAAATTTGGAACACATCTTGGTTGTATATTTAGCTTTCATTTTATAGTAAAAAAATATTTTGTAAAATATTTATTTTATATTAAAATATATATTAATTATATTTGATTTACTGTAAATTATAACGTCCATAACTTTTTCATACTTAAATTTTTTGAAGTGCTTTCACTTCAGTAATAATCTGCTGTTTTCTTTAAAACAAGACCTAACTTGTGTATATATTCCAACGCATTCTTGAATTACAACCATTTAAGTTTGTATAGTGCATTTTAATGTCAATTATCAAAAAGGGGGGTGACCGGTAAAGGGTTAAATACAAATTCATCTTTCCAGAGGTGAAGTATCCCTATAACATAGGTAGGACTGAATAAGGGAGAAAATGGGCCGGGTTACTAAACTAACGCTTTGAAATGAACCAGATGCAACTGACCTAATATGAATACTGGGACTAACAAACATGTTGATCCAGCAATATTATACAGCATGGCAGAATCACACATACTACTCATACTATTTTTACTGTGTCTTCCTATGCCAGAAATAGTTAGTAGTGTGCGGTTCACATTCTCCATACATTGAGTCATCTCTCAATGTTTGTTGTTTGACCTCTACTGTATAGAAAGAGGGTGGGATGCCTTTGTCACATGACTCTTTATTTATAGTATATAATGAGTAAGTCTGTTTGTCGCTCATGGCATCATAAATGTGACAGTAATGAGTAACTGTGTGTGAAGTCCCAGCATCCCACAGTCCTGGCCCTCGGGCCGTTTATGTTAACAAATCAAGGTCTGGCAATGTGTTGTGAAAGATCTGGCAAGATCTGAGCCTTAAAACCTATCGTCTTGTTTCCCAGGTAAAACTTTGGCATAGACTTTGCAAAATAAAATTGTGAATCGGTAATATTTTTAATATTTTTAAGTCTCTTCTGATCACCAAGGCTGAATTTATTTAATTAAAAATAGCAATTTACAATACTTTTAATTACTTTTAATATATTTTAAAAATGTGACTAATTACTTCAGTCTTCAGTGTCACATGATCCTTCAGAAATCATTCCAATATGATGATTTGCTGCTCAAGAAACATTTATGATTATTATCAAACATTTTACACTACCGTTCAAAGAATTTTTGGGGGATGCAAAAAACAAAATTAAACTTAAAGTGACCGTAAAGACATTTATAATGTTACCGAAATATTCTATTTCAAATAAATGCAATAGAACATTTTATTCATCAAAGAATCCTGAAAAAGAGATGGTACACAATTGTTTTGTTTTTTTAATTTTTCAAATCATCATATTAGAGTGATTTCTGAAGGATCATGTGACACTGAAAACTGGAGTAATGATGCTGAAAATAATCAGAAAAATACATTTAAAAGTTATTCAAATAGAAACCAGTTATTTTATATAGTCATATATTTCACAATATTACAGTTTTTTATGTATTTTATGTAAATAAATGCAGCCTTGGTGAACAGAACAGACTTCTGCATTTAAACATTAAAGGGATACTTTGGAAATAGGCTCATTTTACAACTGATTTTTACCGTTTTTTAATGCATTCAGAATCGATTTTCGGATATTTAGAAAAATATAAGTAACCAGACAGTTTCTGGTCTCATTGACTTCCATAGTAGGAAAAAATATATACTATGGAAGTAAATGAGACCAGAAACTGGTTACTGATATTCTTCTAAATATGAAAAAAAAAAATCGTCTGAATGGATTCTAAAACGGTAAAACTCAGCTGTTTAACTCTGGGGGAGTTGTAAAATGAGCCTATTTCCAAAAAAAGTGGAGTATCCCTTTAAAAATCGCATGGATCACAAAATTTTTGAACGGCAGTGTGTATCGAACTTGTGACTTATATATTAGGTAATTCACAATCGGCGTTTGCTTTTACCCAAGATGTCCCTGAGGTCATAACATACAATTTGACAAGCAACAATCATAAAAGAAAGAAAAAATATCACAGTGTAAACCCGGCTTAAGTTTGGCAGAGTTTGATAGTCATGAGTATCTAAACCTCTTATTTACAATATAAAGCCTTTGTTCATGCATTACATAACGTCCTCTCTCTCTCTCTCTCTCTCCACTGATGTTTGACTCACTTTATGAATGATTTAGCCAATTCAGTGTATAATATATTTATATACACTACTGGTTAAGTTTTAGATCAGTACGATTTTTTATGTTTTTAAATGAAGTCCCTTCTGCTCACCAAGGCTGCTTTATGTGATGAAAAAAAAAATGACAAACTGTAATATTGTGAAATATTATGACCATTTAAAATGACTGTTTTATATTTTAATATATTTTAAAATGTCATTTGAAAGCTGAATTTTCAACATCATTACTGTTGCTGATTACACATCAGTTTTCAGTGTCACAGATCATAGAATCATTCAATATGCTGATTTTATGCTCAAAAAACATAAATTATTATTTTCAATGTTGAAAACAGTCGTGTACCATTTTTCCCACAAAATTCTATGATGAATAGAAATTTCAAAAGAACAGCATTTATTTAAAATAGAATCTTTTCTAACATTATAAATGTCTTTACTGTAACTTTTGATCAATTTAACTCATCCTTGATGAATAGAAGTATTTTCTAATTTCTTTCCCCCAAAAATAAAAAATAAATTCTTACTGACCCCAAACTTTTTAAAGGGTAGTGTTTAATGTAACAAAAGCTTTCCATTTCAGATAAAAGCTGTTCTTTTGAACTTTCTATTCATCAAAGAATCCTGAAATAAAAATGTAAAAAACTGTTTTCAACATGGATAATCATACATGTGTCTTGAGCATCATATTATAATAATTTATGTTGGATCATGTGACACTGAATACTGGATTAATGATGCCGTAAATTCAACTTTGATCACAAGAATAAATTACACTTCACTATATATTCACATAGAAAACCGCTGTTTTAAATTGTAATAATATTTCACAATATTTCTGTTTTTTTTTTTTTGTATTCTTTATCAAATTAAGCAGCCTTGGTGAGCAGAAGAGACTTCTTTTAAAAACATAAAAAATCGTACCGATCTAAAACTTTTGACCGGTAGTGTGTATCTATCGCTCTCTCTTCACGGGTGTAATCTCAGTTATCTGACTGTGTGTTTGACCTGCAGGACTTCAGAGAGAAGAACACGGACCACATGCGGCCCGATATCGTGGCGCTCCTCAAGAGCAGTAAGAACGCCTTCATCTGTGGGCTGATCGGCATCGACCCGGTGGCCACCTTCCGCTGGGCCGTTCTCAGGGCCTATTTCAGAGCCGTGGTGGCCTTCAGGGACGCTGGGAAGAGACATGTGGACAAACGCAGCGGTGAGTCTTTTAAACGTCA
>JAQIUQ010007721.1:187500-220000 GCA_030378365.1 Hybognathus amarus | reverse complement strand
TGTGTAGTGTCTATAATTATTTTGTATATATAAATACACACATATGCATGTATATATTTAAGAAAATGTGTTATTAATATATCAAATATTTATATTTATGTATAATATTAATTTTGTAGAAATATATATAAAATATATACATGCAAATATTTCTTAAATATATACATGCATGTGTGTGTATTTATATATACAAAATAATTGTACAAACTACACACACTAAACACAAACTTTTATTTTGGATGCAATTAATAGCGATTAATCGTTTCACAGTCCTAATAGATTTATATATAATTTATATTATATATAAATATTAATATTTTATATGTAAATAATATTTTTACATGCATGCATTTTTACATGCATGTGTGTATATATATATATATATATATATATATATATATATATATATATATTTATAAAATGATACACAGTGCACCCACATATATTATGTAAACACAAACTTTTATTTTGGATGCGATTAATCGTTTGACAGCCCTTATATTAAGTAATGATCATGTTCAAAGGAACATATTTTGTACATTTCCTACCCTAAATATATAAAACAGTTATTTTTGTGAGTGAATGCAGCACAATCGTGAACTTAAATGCACAACTTTAAAGGCGATTTTCTCAATGTTTCGATTTTTTTTTTTTACACCCTCAGATTCCAGATATTTAAATAGTCATATCTGCCAAATATTGTCCTATCCGAACAAACCATACATCAATGGAAAGCTTATTTATTTATGTATAATAAATTTGACGTTTTTACACCACAGACTGAACATGAACGTATTGAGCTAAATTGATATTATCTAATGGTGTAGTTCGATTTAACAGCTCACAGATCTTCAATAATTCATTTATGAGACAAAACCAGTGAACCAGTGAGTTCTTGTCATATTTTATTACCCGCTTCTAAACTGTAGTGTATAACCTGATATTATGAGAAGGTTTTCTGAATAAATGTTGGTTTGACTGTATAATAACAGTAATGATTGTTCGGCCTCATGTCTCTGCTTCATCCGTCTTGCATCTGTCTTGTTTTCCTGCCGGTGTAATCTTTGACTAACTCTGTCTCTGGGTTCAGTCCAGCATGCATGTTTTTCGGACAGTCCTCTTCTGTCCCCCGGCTCGAGTGTGCACTTGTTCTTCTCGCTCTCCGAGGACTCGATAGGTCTGCTTGATGGAGGTAGCTCGGGTTATAGACTACACACAAAAAAAATTAGCATTCCTTCCTGCTAGAAACAGTCCTTCATAACTCAATCTTGTAGTTAAGTGAAAAACTAATCAATATTTTGGTTACACTTTATTTTAATGTGTCATTGTTACAGTTTAATTATATATTTAAAGCGGTGGTTGATTATGATTTCACTTTTCTAACTTGAGTTAGTGTGTAATGTTGCTGTTTGAGCATGAAAAACATCTGCAAAGTTACAACGCTCAAAGTTCAAAGCAAAGGGAGATATTTGCTTTTAAATAAATTGTTTTTTAAGGACTACAATAAACGGTAGCTCCGCCCCCTGTGCGGGGAGCTGCAGCTCATTTGCATTTAAAGGGACATACACAACGGTGCAATTTTGCTTACCCTCAAAATGACAATTTTAACATCGATATATACAAATATCTGTGGGGTTAGATAACTCTAATACATCAGATACTTAATATACATCTTGTGAAAAGGGTATTATACCAACCCTTTAAGCACTGAGTCATAACAACTACATGTACTTACTATAGGGTTAGGGTTGATTAGGATTTGGTTGAGGGTTAGATGCATGTAATCATGCATAATTTACTCTTATTACTATGGGAAGTACATATAACAAGGACACTGTAAAAAAGTGTTACCAACAAAACAGTTTTATTTATTACTCCTTCCTGATAGAAACATTCCTTCATAATTAAATCATGTAGTTAGGGCTGGGTGATATAAGTGAAAAACTAATCTATATATTATATATACTCATTTTAAAATGAACATGTTGCATGTGCATAGGCCCTCAATGTTTGATTCAAATTTTGTTAATTTTCTGTGCTTTTTATGGTCGTATCTTCTGACATCACATCCTGTTTTTGGTTCATATTTCATTCGAACTGTGCTAGAGCAATCGTTCTCAAGGAGAAAATAAAAAACTTGACTCCCTGGTTAAAAATAGTGAATTAAAGTGGCTTATTTAATTGCCACCAAAAATATTGCTATATTTTGGTTTATTTTACATATATAGTATGTTTTCAATATATCACCCAGTTTTAGTTGGAAAGGTAGTCTTTATGTGTGTGCGTGTACCTATTTAACAATATTTTGGGGACTAATTTGTACCCAGAAATGACCAAAATCTGCAAAAACCTTTAGGGACGTCCTCATTTGTAAATCTGGTATAAAAGGAAAGAAATTAAAGTGGGGTTTGTTTTGAAAATGTAAACATGCAGAAAGTTTTGTGTGATGGGTAAGGGGTTAAAATATACAGTTTGTACAGTATAAAACCCATTACGTCTTTACCCATAATGTCCCATTACCCATAATGTCCCCATTTAGATAGCCAAGTTAACCAGTGTGTGTGTGATTCACAGAAGCATGTTCACCTCTAATTGAATGTTCACACGTCAATTCATCAAAATCACGTCCTGTTAATCTCACGAGACCATTACACAGTCCTGTCATAAGCTTTCACTCATTTCCCATGTTCCCCGTGTGTCTCGGTTCAGTCTGGTTGAACAGGTTTGTGATGTGTTTCAGGTGTGAACAGGAGGAACCCTCGCTCCGCCACTGTCTGATCTGCAGGGAAGCAACACAATAAATCAACGGTAAGCGCTTCACACACCTGACCTCTGTCCTGTCATGTGTCTCTCACAGACACCGGCCCCTTAAAGGAGTAGTTCACTTTTGAAAAACTTTTGCTGATGATTTACTCACCCCATGTCATCCAAGATGTCCATGTCTTTCTTTCTTCAGTCGAAAAGAAATTAAGGTTTTTGATGAAAACATTCCAGGATTTTCTCCATATAATGGACTTCCAATGGGAACCAAATGGTTCAAGTTCCGAATGAGAGTTTCAGTGCAAACTGTTCAAAGGGCTTTAAACGATTCCAGATGATGAATAAGGGTCTTATTAAGCGAAATCATTCGGTCAAAATAAATAAAGTTTAAGTTTTATAAGCTCAAATGCTCACCTTGCTCTGTTCTGTGATGAGCGTTCATGACTCTCCTGTTCGAATCTTTTTCGGAGTCAATTCATTCATTTCGTTCGTTGAATGAACCAATTGACTCGAAAAAATATTCATTCATTTTGATAAACGAGTTCGAACAGGAGAGTCACGAACTCAGGAGAGTCATTGCGTTCGTTGGATCAACCAAATGACTCGAAAAAAAGATTTGTTCATTTCGATGATAAACGAGTTCAAACCAGGAGAGTCATTTCGTTCGTTGAATCAACCAAATGACTCGAAAAAAGATTTGTTCATTGTGATGAACGAGTTCGAACAGGAGAGTCACGAAACTCAGGAGAGTCATTTCGTTCGTTGAATCAACCAAATGACTCAAAAAAAGATTCGTTCATTTTATGAATCGAGTTCGAACAGGAGAGTCACGAACTCAGGAGAATCATTTCATTCGTTGAATCAACCAAATGACTCCAAAAAGATTTGTTCATTTTGATGAACGAGTTCGAACAGGAGAGTCATGAACTCAGGGAGAGTAATTTTGTTTGTTGAATCAACCAAATGACTTGAAGACAGATTCGTTCATTTTGATGAACGTGTTCGAACAGGAGAGTCATGAACTCAGGAGAGTCATTTTTGTTCGTTGAATCAACCTAATGACTCGAAAAAGATTCGTTAATTTTGATGAAGCAAGTTCTTAACAGGAGAGTCACAAACTCAGGATAGTCATTTCGTTCGTTGAATCAATCAAATGACTCAAAAAGATTTGTTCAGTTCAGATGAATGAGTTCGAACAGGAGAGTGACGAAGTGCATTACATACATGCAAATATTTCTTACATATTTATATATATTAGGGCTGTGCAAAGATTAATCGTGATTAATCGCATCCAAAATGAAAGTTCGTGTTTATATTATTATGTGTGTTTGCTGTGTATAATTATTTTGTATATATAAATACACACACATGCACGTATATATTTGTGTCATTCACATATAAAATGTGTCATTCACATATAAATATTTATATTTATATATAATATAGATTATGCATTTATATACATATACAATATTTACGTGCAAATAATTCTTAAATATATACATGCATGCATATGTATTTATATATACAAAATAACTATCCAAAGCACACACACATATTATGTAAACACAAACTTTTATTTTGGATGCGATTAATGGTTTCACAGCCCTACTCTTGATGATATTCTGATGATATTTTCCCTGGAGAACCGGCATATCATGTGATCTACTGTCAGTGTCCAGGTTTCTGAAATCCCCGCTCTATTATCCTGACACGGTTTTCTTTTTCCTGAGCGTGTCCGAGGAGCCCCTGGTCATCAGAACTTGCATGGCTTGTTGAGTTCTCGGTGTGTGTGTGTGTGTGTGTGTGTGTGTGTGTGTGTGTGTGTGTGTAGAGTTAGAGCAGTGACTCCACAGATACCCAAAGGATGAGCCACGGTCTTCCCGACGTCATGCTTTATTAAGACCGCATTGCTCTGAGATTAGTCCTGATATCCAGAACGAGTGGCAAGAGCCGCTCACAACAGCTCTTTTGTTGCGCTGTAAAGTCCCCTGAATCTGTTTCGCAACCCCACACACACTTTGGGTTACGAAGAGACCACAAAACCCCAGGAAACAGCAGCTGCTTCCCGTGTGATGTCAGAGAGGAGATATGTGCTCATTTGGAGGACAGATCCGAGGCTGATGGGTAATTGCTCCCCGCAGTTCATGACCACATGCCTCAGTGATCTCCTGTAGAAGGAATATCGCACATTTACATCTAAATCATAATAAATCAACGTGGGATAGTCACTGTAAACTTCTTTACTTGTCTGGATTCAGTCAGAATTAGTGAAAAAAAATTTTTTTAATTTACGGTAAAAAAACGGCAGGTGTGGTAGCCAGAAATTTACCGTAAAAAATAACGGTAGCAACATTTTTGGTTTTACAGATGTAACTTAAATTTACAGAAAAAAATAACGGTAGCAACATTTTAGGTTTTACAGATGTAACTTAAATTTACAGTAAAAAATAACGGTAGCAACATTTTAGGTTTTACAGATGTAACTTAAATTTACAGTAAAAAATAACGGTAGCAACATTTTAGGTTTTACAGATGTAACTTAAATTTACAGTAAAAAATAACGGTAGCAACATTTTAGGTTTTACAGATGTAACTTAAATTTACAGTAAAAAATAACGGTAGCAACATTTTAGGTTTTACAGATGTAACTTAAATTTACAGTAAAAAATAACGGTAGCAACATTTTAGGTTTTACAGATGTAACTTAAATTTACAGTAAAAAATAACGGTAGCAACATTTTAGGTTTTACAGATGTAACTTAAATTTACAGTAAAAAAGAACGGTAGCAACATTTTAGGTTTTACAGATGTAACTTAAATTTACAGTAAAAAAGAACGGTAGCAACATTTTAGGTTTTACAGATGTAACGTAAATTTACAGTAAAAAAGAACGGTAGCAACATTTTAGGTTTTACAGATGTAACTTAAATTTACAGTAAAAAAGAACGGTAGCAACATTTTAGGTTTTACAGATGTAACTTAAATTTACAGTAAAAAAGAACAGTAGCAACATTTTAGGTGTTACAGATGTAACTTAAATTTACAGTAAAAAAGAACGGTAGCAACATTTTAGGTTTTACAGATGTAACTTAAATTTACAGTAAAAAAGAACGGTAGCAACATTTTAGGTTTTACAGATGTAACTTAAATTTACAGTAAAAAATAACGGTAGCAACATTTTAGGTTTTACAGATGTAACTTAAATTTACAGTAAAAAAGAACGGTAGCAACATTTTAGGTTTTACAGACTTAACTTAAATTTACAGTAAAACGTATTTCACTATCTGATATAATGTTAATTTACCAGATCAATTGAAGCATCCAAACAAAAAGCATAATGTGTCGTGATACTGAAACCAGAATGTCTTTGAAACCCGTTAGGCGTCAGAGTTTCCGTTACGTCACGTCACATTTATTTATATAGCGCTTTTTACAATACATGTAGTTTCAAAGCAGCTTTACAGAGATAAAAGGACAATAATGCAACACAGTGTGTATCTGATCTAGAAGAAAATTAGCTTAAAGGGGTCATGAACAAAATTGGTTTTTGCATTCAAAAACATCAAAATGAATAAGTAATAGGCTATTTTCTAACCTAGTTTTGAGACTAGCTGAAAAACGCTGGGTTTTTATGGGCGTCTTGCACTGAAGACTTGGAAGTAAACGCCCACTGCTGTGAGTGGATAACAGTTTTGCATATTATAATGAGTTTAACTCACCCGTTGGTGGACTTGGGGAAATTGTTTTGAAAATGTTCAATGTTGTAAAATGGCAACCGGATTCGCCCATACAATATAGACGGCACAGCACCGTTATTTACTCTTAATCGGTCTGCAAATCCAGTCTTGTTTACTAAACAATCCTTTATTATTTATTTATTTATTTATTTATTATTTATAGTTCAGCTGGAACGTCATTAAAAATAAAGTTAACCACGCAGTCCTATTGCAATCCATTGCTTACAAAATTCTGTATCGCTCGGTAGCTCGATACGGTTTGTTATCACGAGGTAGGCATCTATGTTATTTAGCTATGCGTGTAATGCGTCGAGTCGGTGGGCGGGGCTAAACCGGCCATGTTGAAGTAGGCGTTGATCTTATTCTGCGGGGGTGGGGTTTTATCCTCTTTGACGTCATAGTTCCCCACTTTGAAAAACGAGTCGTTTGCTGAGGCTGGTGTCGAATAAAAGCTTTTATTGGACTAACAAGGACGTTTTCAGTTCTGAAACTTACAGGATATTCTTATAATATGATGACCTCTTAGATGTCAAAAGCTCAAGGAAAATTTGATTTCTTAGTTCATCACCCCTTTAAGTTCAGTGGTGGTTAATTTCTGTTGTAAAAACTTTAATAATTGAGTTCATTTATATATATATATAGCCGCTCTGGAGAAAACAGTGATGTCATCGTTCAGCTCAGTTCTCATTTAATGGTGTCAATGCAGACAGATCAATAATATCGTTGAATATTAAATATCGCAACTCAAGCGTAAGCAAACAGCAGCGAGGAACTGAATCTACATCGGGTGACAGAATGGAGAAACCAGACTCATTAACATGGTTTTGCATTTAATGCAGTTTGAGGATTAGACTCTGAGTTGGAGATGCTGTGTGTGTGTGTAACATGCATTTTACAAAAGCACGTTTTGTTTTGATTAGGTGTAACATACATAAGTCAGACCTTTTACAGTTTCCTTTTCATATTATCTTTATGACAGAGTATTTTAAGTCTGTTTTGCTTCTGTGTGAAGAATTGCGCCGGCAAGAGTTAACATGGTTTTTCATTCATCTCAGTTTGAGGTTTAGATTTGTGTGTGTGTGTGTGTGTGTGTGTAACGTGTGTTTCTGCTGTCCCTGTCAGAGATGTGTGGAACGGGAGACAGAGCCGCCTGTCCTCCATCGGGTCCTTGGCTGAGGAGACGGGATACTTCCTGAACTCTACGAGCAGTAAACTCCTGGAGCGGAGCCCACGGCATCCTCATGTGAGACTTCGCTCACACACACACACACACACCAGTCTCTCACACACGGTTCTTCATTCTGCCCTTTCTTTTCCTTTTTCAGGAGAATAAAAACTATAAGATGAAGCCCCAGTCTTCCCAAGGTGTGAATCCCACAACACACTCTTTAATTTCATGATGATGTGTTATGACCTGCTCATGTTGTCCAAACCTGCTGTTTTTGTTGTGCTGTTTTTTTATATTTTGTTGTTTTGCCTTGCCTTGTTTACTTGTTTTGTTGTCTTGTTTTGTTGTTTTTGTCTTGTTTTGTTAATGTTTTGTTTTGATGTGTTGTTTTGTCGTTGTGCTGTTTTGGGATATTGCATTGTCTTGTCTTGATGTTGTGATGTTGTGTTGCCTTGTTTTTTGTTGTTTTGTTTTGTTGATGTTTTGTGTTGCCTTTTGTTTTCTTGTATTGTCTTGTTGTTTTGTTGTTTGTTGTCTTTTGTTTTGTTAATGTTTTCTGTTGCTTTTTGTTTTCTTGTTTTGTCTTGTGTTGTTTTGTTTATGTGTTGCCTGTTGCTTTCTTGTTTGTCTTGTTTTGTCTTGTTTTGTGGATGTTTTGTGTTGCCTTTTGTTTTCTTGTTTTGTCTTGTGTTGTTTTGTCTGGTTTTGTTAATGTTTTGTGTTGCTTTTTGTTTTGTCTTGTTTTGTTGTTTGTTGTCTTTTGTTTTTTTAATGTTTTGTGTTGCCTTTTGTTTTGTTTTGTCTTGTTGTTTTGTCTTGTTTTGTTTTTTAATGTTTTGTCTTGTGTTGTTTTGTCTGGTTTTGTTAATGTTTTGTGTTGCTTTTTGTTTTGTCTTGTTTTGTTGTTTGTTGTCTTTTGTTTTTTTAATGTTTTGTGTTGCCTTTTGTTTTCTTGTTTTGTCTTGTTGTTTTGTCTTGTTTTGTTTTTTAATGTTTTGTGTTGCCCGTTTGTTTTCTTGTTTTGTCTTGTTTTCTTGTTTGTTTTCTTTTGTTTTGTTAATGTTTTGTGTTGCCTTTTGTTTTCGTGTTTTGTATTGTTTTGTCTTGTTTTGTTAATGTTTTGTGTTGCCCGTTTGTTTTCTTGTTTTGTCTTGTTTTCTTGTTTGTTGTCTTTTGTTTTGTTAATGTTTTGTGTTGCCTTTTGTTTTCTTGTTTTGTTTTGTCTTGTTGTCTCAATCTCTTTTTGTGTTCCATGAAATTTCATATGGGTTTGGAACAACATGAGGTTCTGTAAAATCATATTTTTGTGCGCACTGTCCCTTTAACTGTTTGTGTGTCGGTGTGTACAGCACTTTCTGGATGTGAAGTCTCTGAAGTACCTGAGTAACCTGACGTTACACGACCGCATCACCAAGTCCCTGCTGCACCTTCACAAGAAGAAGAAACCCCCGAGCATCAGCGCCCAGTTCCAGGTCAGATCTCACACCACCACTTCCTGAATCATGTCTGTGTTGTGTAACTGTGGTGTAATGTCCACCCTGTAAAAACCCCAGTTAATGACATCATGTCTGTCTTTGATGCAATAACACTTTTATAAGTCTTTTGTTTTGGTTTCACTTGGAAACACAACTGCTTGTTAAAGTCTATGATTCATAACATTTAAAAAGTTATTTCCTGAACCGCCATAAACGTGAACCGAGTTTCCACTGCATCTCAAATCAACAGACGTTTTAAAAAAGATGTCTGAAATAAAATGGCTTAATTTTTTAATTTACTTCAAAAATGCCATATTTTCTATTTAAATTATGCTTATTTGTATATTTTATAATGTGTAACTATATTAACACATTATGTCCAATAAGTTCTTAGAGTGAAAACTGAATATTTAGTGACTTTGCTTGTCACCTGGTGTCTAATTTGGCTTATTTTAGAGTGCTATAAATTACAGTTTTTCCCATTAATTCAACTGGGTGCCCATTATATAGACCCATGTACAAGCATTAAGGAGATTTTATCACCCACATAACATTGTAGAATTGAGTCAACAAAAATTGTGTGTGTTCAGAGAGGCAAACTTAGGAAAATTAGCCAAGTCTTGTACTGCTCAGATCAAGGAAGTATTTTATTTTAATAAATCAAAACTATTTTGCCCACATTTGTCCAGAATATCGGTTTTAGGGTTAAGTTGAATTACCAAAATAAATGAACTTTTGCACAATATTCAAATTTTTTGAGTTTCACCTGTTTCACCTGCAATGTTGAAATCTGTTACTTAAAAAAATATGAAACCCCTTGTGACAAAAAGAGTGTAGTTGTGCATTAAAAAAACTGCATTGTGTGACAGAGTTGCGTGTCTGGGACAGAGAGCTGTAACCTTCACTCGCTCTGCAGTTCTGGTGCGTCTGGCACGAGGCCTGCACTAATGTGTGGATGACCTCACTTCCTGTTCTGTGCAGATCTCACTTTGGGAAGGCAGAGTCCTCCTGTCCTCTGTATAGACTAGGGATGTGGATCTCCTGCTTAACTGAGTCATAGCGAAACATAACACACATTAAAGATGCATATAAGATGCTACCGATGCCATTCACTGTTACTGCATCAGATTTTGATTCAATGCGATGTTAATCAATGTGATTCATACAATGCGATGGAGAAAAATATGATGCTATGCAATTTAAGATGGTATAGGTAGTTCACTTTTATTTCTTTTGACATACAGCAAATCAAAGTACGATTCAAACATTTCACAAACAGCTCTTTAGACATGTCTGCGATACAAATGCCAACTTGTATCCGATGCACACTTATGTAAAGTGATGCACACTTAAAGCGACACACACTTACTGTATTTAAAGTATGCACACTTATTTAAAGCGATGCACTCTTATTTAAAGCTATGCACACTTATGTAAAGTGATGCACTCTTATTTAAAGCAATGCACACTTATGTAAAGTGATGCACTCTTATTTAAAGCAATGCACACTTATTTAAAGTGATGCACTCTTATTTAAAGCGATGCACACTTATTTAAAGCAATGCACACTTATTTAAAGTGATGCACTTTTATTTAAAGCAATGCACACTTATTTAAAGTGATGCACTCTTATTTAAAGTGATGCACTCTTATTTAAAGCGATGCACACTTATTTAAAGTGATGCACTCTTATTTAAAGCAATGCACACTTATTTAAAGTGATGCACTCTTATTTAAAGCGATGCACACTTATTTAAAGCAATGCACACTTATTTAAAGTGATGCACTTTTATTTAAAGCAATGCACACTTATTTAAAGTGATGCACTCTTATTTAAAGTGATGCACTCTTATTTAAAGCAATGCACACTTATTTAAAGTGATGCACTTTTATTTAAAGCAATGCACACTTATTTAAAGTGATGCACTCTTATTTAAAGTGATGCACTCTTATTTAAAGCGATGCACACTTATTTAAAGCAATGCACACTTATTTAAAGCGATGCACACTTATTTAAAGCAATGCACACTTATTTAAAGTGATGCACTTTTATTTAAAGCAATGCACACTTATTTAAAGCGATGCACACTTATTTAAAGTGATGCACTCTTATTTAAAGCGATGCACACTTATTTAAAGTGATGCACTCTTATTTAAAGTGATGCACATTTATGTAAAGTGATGCACTCTTATTTAAAGCAATGCACACTTATTTAAAGTGATGCACTCTTATTTAAAGTGATGCACATTTATGTAAAGTGGTGCACACTTTTTTAAAGTGATGCACTCTTATTTAAAGCGATGCATTGTTGGCTTTTATGCCGTTGCACCCATGTGAAATGGTGAATCTGACCATCCCTAGTATAGACAGATACAGGCATGGAAACATTGACAGATGTCTTTTGTCACTAGCCGTTATACAATGCTTACCTGTGTGTTTTAATTATAGGTTAAAAACACGAAAGTGTAACGCCCATGGCTAGACAAGCCTAACTTAAATGGAAAAAAAAACAAAACTTTCTGGCTCGTAAGTTAGTCAAACTTTGGGTTGTACGAGCTGTGCGGACTATAAATATCTCCGCTTCAGCACGTAACCAGGGAAACCAAGTTGTTGTTTGTAAAAACTTTAGATTTTGATTGTAAAAGTAATTAAAATATAAACTAATGTTTTAAAAATGTGTTATTTGGCAAGTTGACCATGTTATAAGCGGGTTAATGCCCTTCTAGGTGTCCATTGTCTCGGTATTAATGGCTTCTTCATCCACTAACACCGGACAGTGGGCATTAACCCTTACACATTCAATGTTGCTGTTCCGAGAGTTCTGAAACAGGGATATAACATAAATTTGTAGTTTTCTGATTGATATTTTTGGGTTTGATCTATGACATGCTGTTGATTTCCAGACACTTACTCATTTATCTGTGGTGTTTTGCTCCATTTCAGGCCTCTCTCAACAAGCTGATGGAGACGCTTGGCCAATCAGAGCCGTACTTTGTGAAGTGCATACGATCAAATGCAGAGAAGGTGTGTGAATGCATCGTATTTCAATCATACCTCGTGTATGCATTACATGCATTTCTGTTTAACTGTTTGACGTATCCTTGCTGTTCTTCAGCTGCCCCTGCGCTTTAATGATGGCCTGGTGCTGAGACAGCTGCGCTACACCGGCATGCTGGAAACCGTGTCGGATTCGACAATCTGGATACAGCATCAAGTACACTTTTCAGGTGAGAATGATACACACACACTGATCTCTCCCAAAGAAACACTCAAATCTCAAGCCTGAGTCTAAACATATGATAGTGTGGGATAAAGAGTTTTTGAAAGAAGTTTCCTCCCTTCATCGAGGGGTGCGTTTATTTGATTAAAAATACAGTAAAAAGAGTAATACAGTTGTATTAAAGGAGTAGTTCACTTTAAAAAAAACAACTTTTGCTGATAATTCACTCACCCCCATGTCATCCAAGATGTCCATGTCTTTCTTTCTTCAGTCGAAAAGGAATTAAGGTTTTTGATGAAAACATTCCAGGATTTTCTCCATATAATGGACTTCAATGGGGACCAAACGGTTCAGCTCAGATTACCTGATCCACTCGCTCAGCTTTACTGTAGTAAACGCTACACAGTGACGATATTGGTTTAATTCAGCCATATATGTTTAAACCAGGAACTCATTCAGAAGAAGAGGAAGAGTTGATGTATAAGAATGGTCGTGTTTTATACACTTAATATGACTAGCTTTTTGCTTGGTTTGTGTAATATTAACACATTATTAGCGGTTTGAATCCGTTCACCATCTAATAAATCATCATCCTTTGAATATCACAGAAAGTCAGTGGAGAAAATCATGTAGTTTATGATCATAACATCAGAAAAGACTGAGACTATTAAACTTCCTCTCATCCCAGTAAAAAGCAATGCAATTTATTTTTGTTCTATAATATTTATTCTTTTTAATTTAGTATTTTGAGACAATTTGATTGAATTAATTAATATTTATGCGATATTTATGGTCTATTTTTGCCATAAAAAAAAAAAATATATATATATATATATATATATATATATTTTATTTATTTATTCATTTTATTCTTGAAAATAAAAAAAAAAAAAATATATATATATTTGAAATATATATATATATATATTTCCATGGCAAAAATAGACCATAAATATTGCATAAATCAAAATAAATTCAATCAAATTGTCTCAAAATACTAAATTGAAAAGAATAAATATTATAGAACAAAAATAAATTGCGTTGGTTTTTACTGGGATGGAGGAAGTTTAATTTTTAGGTGTCTGGTCAGTTCTGACTCCTAAACGAAGACCATCAGAGGGTTAATAATGTATTAGTAAATGTTGATTTTAATGATGTATTAGTAAATATTGAAATGAATCTGATCTTAGGTGAAGTATTGTTCACTCTTAGTTCATGTTAACTAATGAACCTCATTGTAAAGTGTTACCGTATAACCTTTATTAAACATTTTGAGACACGAGTGCCTCTCGCTGCCGCCAGTAATTCCTGTAAGATATGAATCTGGGACTTCACAGAGCCTCTCTCTCTCTATAGTCTGCAATAAAAGTGTCCAGGAATAATTGCATACACACACATCGGCATCCCAGACTGTCCACCCCCGGAGACCTCATACCGTCACAGTGATGCTAGTGTTCTGGGCCTTAATGAGAAATGTCACTTCCTGGACACTTCACAAAGTGAATGTGTGTGTGTGTGCGCCATCAAAGAAATAGATAAACAATCTGTGTTATGTCCTCCAGGATTTTGTTCGCCACTTTCATGTGCTGTTCCCTGAGGGACCCGGCCAGGCCCGGCAGGACTCCATCAGACGGTACCTGAGCCGCGTGGATCTGTCTCCCGAAGGGTTTCAAGTGGGCCGGACCATGGTACAAGGATGGGACTTAATTAAATTCCTACTGTGTAACTTTTTCTGATGACACATACTGTCCTTTCATGGCTAGCCTGGTTGTAAATGTACAGTATTGCATGATGTGTGTGACGTGTGTGTGTGTGTGGCAGGTGTTTCTCCGTGAAGTTGAGCGTCAGCGACTGCAAGATCTGCTCCATCAGGAGGTGCTGCGTCGGATCGTCTCTCTTCAGCGGCGCTTCAGGGCTCTTCTGGAGAGAAAACACTTCATCAGGATGAGACAGGCGCGCGTGCCAGATACAGGTACGTCTCGGCTCGCCAACTCACGCTTCTTTCTTAAGCGGAAAGCCTGGAAATATCAGGAGTGCTTGTTTTTTTAGTTGCATAAATAAAAGTAAGTTTTTCTTTTTTTTGTAGTTTCAGTTTAGTTTCTTTCTGTTTCATGATAAAATCATTATTCTGGAAATATCAGGAGTGCTATAAATATATATATATATAAATTTTTTTTTTTTTGCATAAATAAAAGTAAGTTTTTCTTCTTTTTGTTGCTTAGTCATGTTTTTTGGGGGGGATTTTTTATTTTTTTAATATTTAACTTGTTTCTGTTTCTTGATGAAATCATTATCCTGGAAATATCAGGAGTGCTATTTTTTTTATTTTAGTTGCATAAATATAAGTGTTTTTTTGTTTGTTTGTTTTTTAATTGGGATTTTTTTTTTCTTCTTTTTTTTTGTAGGTTCAATTTAATTTATTTCTGTTTAATGATAAACTCATTATCCTGATGATCATTAGCCTGGAAATATCAGGATTGCTTATTGCTATTTTAGTTGCATAAATAAAAGTCATGTTTTTTGGGGTTTTTTTAAATTGGGATTGGGAATGTATTTTTTGTAGTTTTAATTTAATTTGTTTCTGTTTAATGCTAAAATGATTATCCTGTTATCATGAATGGCTCATGGAAGTTCATTTGTCGGGCAGAAGGTTGTATAGAGAATAACCTCTGTGGTTTTTGGGTTAGACTTTTGACATGTAAACAGCAGAAGTTCTTGCAGAAATAAAGGATTTAGTATTAAATAAATATTATTTTAACTCTGAATTGATCATTCAAGGTACACTGTTAACCCTAATAATAATCCCTAATAATTTTAATTGGATTATAAGCACAGTCAGAATAAATTAGTCACAAGTAACCACGTCAGTCAGAATGAATTGGCCAAATCCGATTAAAATTTCATTCGGATTGTAAAGGGGTGGTTCATATCTTTTCTTAATCTGATCGAGAGGATATGTTGTAAACACTTGATCCGATTGAAACCCGAATCTGGAGAGTTCTGCATTGTGCAATGATGTACAAATAGATGAAGTGACGTATGACGCAGTTTCTGTTGAAAGAATGAATGTAATTCTCAAATTCTCCTTGTACTCATCATCTGTGAACTGGAGCAGAACAACGTCCCACAGGTCCTTGTTTCTGTCTCTCATCCACAGACGCATGTTTTAGATGCAGAAAGGGTCCTTTTTTATTATTTTTTAATATTATAGATATTTACATTGACGTCTTGGCATTTCCTCAAAGTAGTAAAACAACTGTTTAGTACTGATTTCCTAAAATGTGCATGTAAAAACAGTATGATCTCTCTTTGTCTTAAATGCATGTGAGGCAGTGTCTCTTTCTTTGCTGTTGTGTGGTGTAGAGCTGGTGGAGGAGTGTTCAGTCGTCTCAGATTGACAGCAGGCTCGAGTACCGAGACGCGTGTCCAGCATGAGGCAGCGGTGTGTGTTCAGACGGCCTGGAGAGGCTTCAGAGAGAGGCGTAGACTCATGCTGTGGAGAGAAGCAGTCGTGCTGATCCAGAGAAACTGGAGGCGGTGTCGACGGGAACGAGCGGCTCTCCGGATCCAGACTGAATGGAGAAGATACAGGACCAGAGAGCTTTACCTCAGGCTGCGGACGCCATTATCCGCATACAAGCGACGGGTCGAGGATATCTGGCCAGGCAGAGGTGCGCTTTCTATAGAGGGCTTCACTGTTCAGACAAATTGCTTACAGTATTTCACTTAAAAATGAAAATAAGCCCATGATTTACTCACCCTCAAGCCATCCTAGGTGTATGTGACTTTCTTCTTTTAGACGAATACAATCAGAGTTATATAAATAAACACCCTGGCGCTTCCAAGCTTTCAATCAGATTTATGCATCTATCCATCATAAAAGTGCATCTATTCGTCATAAAAGTGCATCTATCCATGATAAAAGTGCATCCACCCATCATAAAAGTGCATCTATTCATGATAAAAGTGCATCTATCCATCATAAAAGCGCATCTATCCATCATAAAAGTGCATCTATTCATGATAAAAGTGCATCTATCCATCATAAAAGTACATCTATCCATTATAAAAGTGCACCTATCCACTATTAAAGTGCATCTATCCAACATAAAGTGCATCTATCCATCATAAAAGTGCATCTATCCATCATAAAAGTGCATCTATCCATCATAAAAGTGCATCTATCCATGATAAAGGTGCATCTATCATCATAAAAGTGCATCTATCCATCATAAAAGTGCATTTATCCATCATAAAAGTGCGTCTGTCCATCATAAAAGTGCATCTATCCATCATAAAAGTGCATCTATCCATCATAAAAGTGCATCTATCCATCATAAAAGTGCATCTATCCATCATAAAGTGCATCTATCCAACACAGTCCATCTATCCATCATAAAAGTGCGTCTGTCCATCATAAAAGTGCATCTATCATCATAAAAGTGCATCTATCCAACATAAAGTCCATCTATCCATCATAAAATTGCATCTATCATCATTAAAGTGCATCTAAAATATTCATATTTAAAACTTAAAAAGTAAAATATAAATTATAAAGTAAAGTAAAATAATTATATAATAATTATAAAGTAAAATAACTAGCTTACCGCCAAATGGACATATGGAGTCCACTTAAGTGTAAAGCGCAACTTATGAGAGTAATGCGGTCACTGCTGATGTTTACGCTACACCACAACACAAGTTGTGCTATATAACTGTATATATAACTCTATAACTCCGATTGTCGCCTTCTGAAAGAAGAAAGTCTAACCTTTCTTGTTTTATTGGTACTTTTATTTTCGTTGTTCATACTGTGGCTAAATATAAACTATTGTTTTGCCTGGCAAAATATTAAAAGTTGGATGTATAGTACATCTAACTTAACCAGCATGCATGCATATACAGTACTGTACACTGTGTGTACAAATACAAATACCGTAAACTCACACAAAGTGATGCACATGGTATACCAAATCTCAACGGCTCGATTGTTTATATCTTTGTAAAATGTAAGCCATATTCATCATATCATCATATCCCCTCATCTGCTAAATGTGAATAAAGCATGACGATATTATAACCATAACATTAAAGCTGCCTTTAATCATTCACCGTGTCTTGTGAAAAGCACAATAGAAATAAATTAGACTTAAAATAACAGTTTTTATTGGGATTATCTCCACATTTTCAGATTTAGAGAACTTCAAGAGCAGAGATTAAAAACCACTCAGCTGCCGAATGGAAAAACCAATCTTTTACCAGAAGAGGACCAGCTTACACACATGGGATTGTGGGAAGACTCCTATGAGGAGCAGGACCAGAGCAAACCGGTCCTCAGTCGAGAGTGTTCAGGAAGAGATGGAGACAGAAGGTACGGACATGTATTTCTTAAACATTTTTATTACAGTTATGTACCATTAAAGCCCGTTCACACGTTCATAGTGCTGTCGGTTTTAATGTTATTGGTAGACTGCACGTCTGGCCTTGTCTATACAAAATACCATCACAAGTGATAAACAACTAATTTGACTTGGAATAAATGACTTTAAAGGCTAAAAAGAAATTGATGCTGTTGGGAGAGTGTTTTTATATTAGCACAGCAGTGTTCAGTGGATTAAACCATTTACTATATTAACGATCGATCAATCAACAAATTAAACTCACTCAGACTGTCATAATTTACTAAAACGTCATTCGAATTTGACAAATAATCAATTTTCTTGTCCCTAATAGTCAACGTAATGCAGGGGAAATTGTAAAATGAACTGCAGCAGTAATAAACGCGCATCGTAAAATTACAACACTCGAATTATCACATTAAATGTATGGATTAAACTCTTTTCCATGCATCATTTTATTATCCATGTATGTTGTTGCAGTCAAACCATATAGAACAGTGAAATCGTCCTCGAACTCTTCTGTCTTGCCTGCACTCGAGACTGAAGACACTGAAAGTCTTCTTTCCCATTGATTGTCACTCGCGAAAATCGCTTCTCATTTGCATGAAGTTGAAATTTCTCAACTTTTGCCGCTTGTCTCTTGACACGCCCACATTCTGTCGCCAACGGTAACTGTCGCTCGTATCGCCGGAAGTCGCCAGTGCTCCATTGAAATGAATGGGATCATGTCACTGCGTGTCGCTGGCGGTGTGAACGGGGCTTTAGTCTTTTTCATCGAACCTTTGCTTGCTTTGTTTCTGGTTATTGTTTCTGTTTGTGTTCGATTGGACTGCTCAAATGTTTGGAAGCTTGTTTCAGCCATTGAATTGTGAGATATGAAGTCCGAACTGTGAGAAATAAAGTCGCAATTGGCAGAAATAAAGTCGCAATTCTGAGAAATAAAGTCGCAATTGCGAGAAATTAAGTCACAATTTTAAGAAATAAAGTTGCAATTGCGAGAAAGACAGAATTCAGAATTTTTATCTCACAATTTTGACTTTATTTCTCACAATTGCGACATATAAAGTCAGAATTGCGAGATACAAAGTCAGAAATGCAAAATGTACATTTTGCAAAATGGAAATGTAAAATTGAAATTGCGTGTTGTAAAGTAAAAACTGTGAGATATAAATTATTCTAAGGGAAAAAGTCTTTTTTTCCCTTAGAATTGGCCTGATAACTCGCAATTGCGAGTTTATATCTCACAATTCTGAGAAAAGATGTCAGAATTTTGAGATGTAAACTCACAATTGTGAGAAAAAACAATTGTGCGATAAAAAGTCTCAATTCTGTCTTTTTTCTCCGCTATTACAACTTTATTTGTCAAAATGTGACTTTATATCTCACAATTGCGACTTTATTTCTTAGTATTGCGACTTTATTTCTTAGTATTGCGACTTTATATCTCGCAATTGCTACTTAATTTCTCAGAATTGCGACTTTATATTCTCGCAATTGCTACTTAATTTCTCAGAATTACGACTTTGTCTCGCGATTTCAACTTTAATTCTCAGAATTGCGACTTTATATCTCGCAATTGCTACTTAATTTCTCAGAATTACAACTTTGTTCTCGCAATTTCGGCTTTAATTCTCAGAATTGCGACTTTATATCTTGTAATTGCGAACTTATTTCTCAGAATTGTGACTTTATGTCTCGTATTGCGAACTTATTTCTCAGAATAGCGACTTTATATCTCGCAATTGCGACTATTTCTCAAAATTGCGCCTTTATATCTCAGAATTGCAACTTAATTTCTCAGAATTGTGACTTTATATCTCGCAATTGCGACTTTCTCACAATTCTGACTTCATATCTCGCAATTGTAAGAAAAAAAGTCGCTTTTATTATTATTTATTTATTTTTATTCAGTGGCGAAAACAAGCTTCCATACAAATGTCTATTCCCCATTTTTTTATGTATGAATGGATTGTTTGTTCTTTACTGTTATTGTGAAGCGTCCTTGAGCTTGGGAAAGGCGCTATATAAATTAAACATTATTATTATTATTTATAGTACAACCCACGTCTGAAGTGACGATCCGAGAAAGACCTCGAACTCTGGAGGATCCGAACCAGAGGACGGAGGGCCAAACGGGAAAGCCGCCGGATGCGAGAGCTGGAACAGGCCAAATTTAGCCTGGAGCTTCTTAAGGTTCGATCCACTGGAGAAATGGATCCGGTCAGCGAGATCGTTCACACTCCTCAGGGAACACCGGACAGCCAGAGCTCCAAGGGCAGCTTCCGAGCTCCTCAATATAGACGAGTATTTAAAAGACAAGGCACCTTGTGCCGAACCAGAGGATCTCGGATCTCCTTCTTCTGTCCCAGATCAACATGATGTGTTCTCCAAAATTCCCGAATCCACTTCTAATATCTCATCAGAGCCTCAACTTCCCGCAAAACTAAACCTCGCTCCCGACTTTCTACACTCCTTCATCAGAAAGCAGCTCTTTAATTGTGAAGTCTACGGTTAATGCGTCACCCCGGGTCATGTTAGCAAGCCTACAAAAGACAAGGAGTCGAAGTCGGGAGACCGATGGTCGTGGTTATTAGCATGCAGAAGGAAAGCGTCATAGATGAGCTGGATTTGAAGCTTCCCGAGGTCAAAGACAGCGCCGTCCAGACCAGTCCTGCGCAGGCGAGCAGAGACTATGTGCTGGAAAAGCTTGAGAAGCTCAATGAGGAAAAGCAAGAGCGTCAGAAACATCAGCAGCAACAGAGCGAACGAGAGATGATGGAGCAGATCCGTCTGCAGAAGCACATCCTCGAAGAACAGCGAAAGCATTTGGCCCAGTCTGACAGGGAGAGGTTTGAGAAGCAGAGAGTCGAGGCTCTGCAGAAGATTGAACAGAGACTAGAGGATTCGGAAAGGTCAGATAGATTCGGACCCGCTCCCATTGCTCAACCCGAAGCCTGATCTCAGCTCACACACACTGGTTTCAGAGAAGGAAGATGCTCCGTCACTTCTCCGAGACAGACCGAAGGACAGCCGGAGTGTAGCCGAAGGATGGGCGCCGAAGTTGACCCTGGAATCCAGAGGAGATGAAGCCAGAAAGCGGATAAACGTTAAACCGGCCAACGTCAGCATGTCCGATAGGCCTGGGAACATTTTCTTTTCTCCAAAGGCCAAGGGGTCAATCTCTAAGTAAGTCAGGTCACCTTCATTTAATATGGTTTCAAAGCAGCTTTACAGTGATAATGGAAATTACACTAACAGAGATAGTTTTGGCTTTTGAAGTTATTGTCCAGATAAAGTTAGTTTTAATTGATTCACTTTCAATTCATTGATTCAAAATAGTAAGGTTCATTACTATACATTTAGTTAACATGAACTAAGAATGAACTACGAGCATTTATTAATCTTAGCTGATATTAATTTCAGCATTTACTAATACATTAATGCACTGTGAACTAACATGAACAATGAACAGCTGGATTTTTATTAACTAACATTAATAAATATTGTCACAAATGTATTGCTCATTAGTTAGTTAACCTTATTGTAAAGTGTTTCTGAAAATGATAATTTCTCATTTAAATTGATATCATTCCAAACATGTACATCTGTCACAAACATAATTAGCAAGTTGCCCTTTACTATCCAACTGAGGTGGATACTTGGGGCTGTCAGCAATAATCAGAAATAAAAATAGACATAGAAATAAAACTTTGACTTGAATAGGTCAAGTCTTTTTTGACAGACGATAACGTTGAGTCAAATTTAAGATATAATTAACGTCAAACTTAGCGTGAGGCGAGACGGCATCTGTAAATATGCATAAACTTAAACTAATTTGACAAGCAAAGCTAAAGAAAAAAAGGTTATGTGTTGTAAATGATGCACCATTTTTGAGTAAACTCACATTTAGGGTTTGTGCTCGTCTTAAAGAGTCTTATTTCACAAGATACGTCTTAAATAAGAGCGTAAAGTCGTGGCATTAAATGTTAAATGCAAAAAAATTGAAATCTTCCTTAATATTTTTGTCTTGTTTTCAAGTACAGATTATACTTAAATCAAGATACATTTAATGAAAACTGGATTTTCCCTTTAAACTAAGTATAGCCTATTTCTTAGCCAATTGGCAGACATTTGTTCTTGTTTTATCTTGTAAAATCACTTCATTTTGATCGATTTCACAGACACCTTATCTTCATTTTGCATCTCAAGTAAATGTATCTCAAATTAAATGTATCTTGATTCAATCATTTTTTGATGTACACTGAAAAACGACAAAAAAACTGAGTTCCATGTGATCACAATGTACAAAAGTGCAAGTTCTTGTGGTCGGGAGTAGAGATATTCAAGCCTTAGGCAATTTTTTTTTGTAAAATTAATTAAAAAGTAATGGATATCGGTTGAAAGTTGTGTTTTGTACAAGTGTTGATAATGCGACTCATTGTGTGATGCCTAGACATTTGGAATAAGAGAACAAATTGACATTAACACTTACTTAATAATTTTAGTAAACAGGTTAACTAAAAAAATTAAGTAAATAGCTTAATTTTTTTTTCAATTAAGCATTAACTTTATGTGAACTTGACAATTCCACATAAATAGAAAAGTGTTAGTTCACCCAAAAATTGTTGTTCAACCCTGTAAGACCTTCGTTCATCTTCAGAATACTGAATTAAGATATTTTTGATGAAATCTGAGAGCCAGATCACTCCTTCCATACTAGTCCATAGGCTTTTTGAGGGATTGAAACTTGCCGGCCAGAAAAGTTATTAAAGACATCGTAAAAACAGTCCAAGTGACTTCAGTGGCTCAATCTTAACTTTATCAGAGCGATCGAGAACACTTTTTTGTGCACAAAAACAAACAAAAAAAAACAACTTTATTTCCACTTTTCACTTTCTTCTCTTTGGGCGATCTGTTGCTGTACGTCACACACATGACCAGTGTCGGCCAATAGTGAGCCTACGTGTGACGTTTAACTGACTAGAGGCCCAAAGAGAAGGAAATTAATAGTTTAAATAAAGTCGTTGTTTATGTTTGTTAGTTTTTTCGCACAAAAAGTGTTCTCGTCGCTTGATAAAGATTAGATTGAGCCACTGAAGTCACTTGGACTGTTTTTACGATGTCTTTAATAACTTTTCTGGGCCGGCAAGTTTCAATTCCTCAAGAAGCCTATGGACTAGTATGGAGAAGTGATCCGGCTCTCAGATTTCATCAAAATATCTTAATTCCTGATCTGAAGATGAACGAAGGTCTTACGGGGTTGAACAACAATGAGGGTACAGTAAATACTGACAGAATTTTCATTTTTTGGTGAACTATCCCTTTAAGTAAATGCTTTTCCTCATTTTTTTAGAGTTAAGAACTGGTCACTTTTTACAATGTGTGTTCCTTTCCCTAAATCAAGGTCTTTAAAAAGTGTTAAATCTGCCATCATTAAAGCTGCAGAAACCCTGTAACTCTTGAATGTCTTTTAGGTTGGATAAGGACTCAGCCAATCAAGGGAAGCCCTCAGGAGTCCAGGATGAAATGAGCCTTCTGAGTTACAAACCCCCTAAGAGTGAGGTAAGAGAAACACTTCAGGTCACGACAGACTACAAACATTGAGTGTTTATCAGAGGGGTTCAAGACCCTGGGACTTTTGTCGCACTTGAACCACAAATACAGAAAAAATGTAATGGATTTGAGGAGTGTTATGGTTGAAATTTCATACTGAAATAAACTGACTTTAGGACCCAGCGGAACAGCTCATTTGCTCAAAAGTCATGAAATATCATGTTATATTGTTAATTATTCCACAAGAGGGCAAAGACACCCAATATAAGATATTTTGAGCTGAATTAAAAAGGTTTTGCATGAGTTATTTTGAATTTAAGTTGGAATGTGTTTAAATTACTATTTATTTATTGATCAAATCTAGTAATTTGAAGGTAAATACATGTGTTAAAAAATGCAGAAAAATTGCAAAATATTATGGAAATAAAATGAAAGCTTTCTGGACACATCATGTTGACCTCAGGATTGCGTTACCTCTTGGCGGGGTCACCTGACCTCTGTGCGAGGTAGCAGCTTCACTTGTGTTATTATCATCTGGTTGATTAGGTTGGCCGACCAGGTCATAAAAAAGCCCGTATGGCGCGGACACGTTCAGACTTCATGACCCGCGGCTCGATGGAGGGGGAGTCAGAGGAGGAGGAGTGTGATGAGACTCCTCTAGAGGCGTGTCACAGTGACTCGGAAATGGTAATTCAATGGTAGCGCACGCAGGCCTCTCTCTCTCTCTCTCTCTCTCTCTCTCTGACAGCTAACTCTTCCAGAAGACGCTGATAGATCTGAAACACTTCCACACTCCCTCTCTATCCAGCTCAAGGAGATCGTCTTCAACAACAGATGCCCAAACACCTTTTCAAAACTATTCTTATCTGTGATGGCTGGTGTTTTCTGCCAAAATCATTTCTAATTCATTTTTTTTAATAGCCAGGTAATGTTAACTTTAACTACCCTAATTTAATTTGCTAAATTATTTGCTGGGCAACTGTTAATCACTGTCCAAACTAAAAATGAGTGTTTTTATATATTTTTAAAAAATGTGAAAATACGAATGAATGCTTCAATACACTTAGAAAATGCTAAAAATTCAAACTAAAAAATGCTAAAAATGTATTTTATAATGTATCTTAATAGAAAACTGACTTTAGGACCCAGCAGAACAGCTCATTTGCTCCAAATCTAGAGGCAAGAGTTATGAAATATCATTATATATTAGAGCTGTCAAAAGATTAATCGCATCCAAAATAAAAGTTTTTGTTTACATAATATATGTGGGTGCATTGTGTATAATTATTTTATATATATAAAAACACACACATGCTTGTATATATTTAAGACAATTTTTTTATTTATATACTGTTTATAGATTTATATGTAATTTATATTATATATAAATATATATATTTTATATATAAATAATATTTTTTCTTAAATATACATGCATTTGTCTGTATTTATATATATATATACAAAATAATTATACATAATGCACCAAATATATTATGTAAACACAAACTTTTATTTTGGATGCGAATTAATCGACGATTAATCTTTTGACAGCCCTATTATATATATATGAATAAAACATAAATTCCTGTATAATTTAATTGCATATATGAATACACATATGCACGTGTACATTTAACCCTAAAACCCTGGACAAATGTGGGCAAAATGGTTTTTGATTATTTTTTTAAAATACTTCCCTTGATCTGAGCGGTTCAAGACTTGGCTACTTGTCCTAAGTTTGCCTCCTGAACACACACAATTTTTTTTTGACTCAATTCTACAATGTTAAGTGTGTGAAAAAAACCTCCTTAATCTTGTATTTGGGTCAAAAATTGGCACCCATAGAAATGAATGGGAAAAACTGTAATTTACAGCATTCTAAAATAAGCCAAAATAAGACACCAGGTGACAGCAAAGTCACTTCATCTTTAGGTTTTAGCTCTAAGAACTTATTGGAATGATATTTTAATGTAGTTAAAAAATGAAAAAAAACAACAACAAAAAAAACATAAAAATAAGCATAATTTACATAGAAAATATGGTACTTTTTGAAGTAAATAAATTCAAAAATACCCCCAAATTAAAAAGAAACACCATAAATGGATAGACAAAACTTTATCGAAGACAGTGATATAACATTTATAATAAATAAAGATTAGGATCACACCTGAGTCCTCTGTGCCCACATTTGTCCACAATTACAGGATTAAGGGCTATAAACTGAATACGGTTTGAGGGTTAAGAAGTATTTCCATGTATACACTGTATATACATTTATATATTTTAATATTTTCTATATAAACAACACATTTTTCTTAAATATATACATGCATATGTGTGTATTTATATTTACAAAATAATTATACACAAGGTTATTTCACCCTAACTTTGGGTCAAATATGGACAAACCCAGCCATTGGGTTACATTTTTTGATTACACTTTTAACTCAATGTTTGTGTTTGTCCATATTTGACCCAAATTTGGGTTAAAGAGTGTAATTATATTATATAACACAACTTTATTTTGATTAAAAGTGGTCCAGCACTAGTAGGATTTGAGCCGGAGTTGTTCCATAAATCAGCCACACAGATCTGGATATCTTCCATCAGAAGTCTGCTTTCCTCTCCTGATGTAAAAAGGCGTTTGTGAAAACTCTTTACGATCTGACACGCTTTGCCTAGACATAACAGCTGTGCGATTCACTTCTTCCTGATCAACCGAGACATTGATCTGTGAGGTTGTGCTTTCTTCTCTGCCGCCGTGTGTTAACATCCTCTTCTTCTTCAGGCTAAAGCTGTGGAGCTGTGGGTCCTCTTAACACACTTTCCACTCTTCTTCATTAACAATACAGTAAAACTGACCACATGCACGGTTACTTCACGGTTTTCGATAAGCCAGCTTGGGCGTTTCCGGTGAACATCGACACAGAACCATCTCTGGTTGACTTTTTAATGTATTTATTTAGCTAATTTGTCAATAAACCAGATTTATTGATTGCATTCAAGACTAATGGGGATGTTTGAATAAGAAACACACACATTTCTCCATTATTTACAATGTTATTTTTAACGTGATGAGCAAAAACGAGATTGACCCTATTTATAAAACCGAATATTTCAAGATATAGGAAATCCACAATTTGATAAAAACACTTTTATTTAAAGGATTAGTTCACTTTAAAAAAAAACTTTTGCTGATGATTTACTCACCACCATGTCATCCAAGATGTCCATGTCTTTCTTTCTTCAGTTGAAAAGAAATTAAGGTTTTTGATGAAAACATTCCAGGATTTTCTCCATATAATGGACTTCAATGGGGTCCAAACGGTTCAAGGTCCAAATGAGAGTTTCATTGCAACTTCAAAGGGCTTTAAACGACACCAGACGATGAATAAGGGTCTTATCTAGCGAAATGATCACTCATTTAAAAAATAAATAACAAAGTTTAAGTTTTATAAGCACAAATGCTCGTCTTGCTCTGTTCTGTGATGCGCGTTCGTGACTTCGAATTTGGCCATCAAAATGAACAAATCTTTTTCGAGTCATTTTGTTCATTGAATCAACCAAATGACTCGAAAAAAGATTCATTAATTTTGATGGCCGATCGTTTCGCTAGATAAGACCCTTATTGGACCCCATTGAAGTCCATTATATGGAGAAAAATCATGGAATGTTTTCATCAAAAACCTTAATTTCTTTTCGATTGAAGAAAGAATGACATGGACATCTTGAATGACATGGCGGTGAGTAAATTATCAGCAAAAGTTTTTTTTTTAAAGTGAACTACTCCTTTAAGAATAAAAAAATACGTTAATCACCACTATAACCAGCAGATGGCGGCAGATGAGCATTTATTGGCTCAGATTAGCCATTTCATGTAATATTTTTCACATGTTTTGCTTTTAAATGAATATTAAACATTGTAAAATCACAGTTTAAAAATAAATTGTCAAAGTTTAGCACTTTTTGTAGTGTAGTATGAAGTAGGAAAAGTCACATGTGAAACTTCAAACTGAATGAATTACACCGAAAGCGAGCGCCGCATCTCCCTTTATAATCACAGAATCGGACAGCCAGCGTAAACGCACATTTTATTCAATGAATCTAATTAAAGTGCACAATAAATCTTTAATTTACAGTGGGTTTTTTTTGCTGAGGAGGAACACTAACAGACGCGTTTAAATGACTAAATGAATGCTAGGCCTGAGTATTTAAGTGATTATATTCTGATTATAAACCAAAATGTATTACACTACTGATGCTGTTAAAGATACGACACACCAACAACTGACATTTCACCGGAAGTTTTCCAGCTGGCTTTTATTATTAATAATGTTTGGTGCATATGGTCGGTTTAGTCATTATCTGGGTCTTTGTATGAAACCGGTCCCTCTTCCATATCAAAGTGGTGATTAGATTAAGTTTGACTAAGGTTGACAGATTTTTAGTTTATTTACCTATTATTAAGATATATGATATAGAAGATATAAATTGTTTTAAGTTCACGAACGGTACTCGTTTTGTAGAATGACCCATTTAGTTTTTGTTTAGTGTGTGTGTGTGTGTATTGTTGTCCTAGTCATATGCTATCATTAAAGTGCACTTTCATTGTGTGCTGCTGGTCAGTATTAGTGCATTAGTGTTGTAGAAGAAATTGATTTACCCACTTAGTGCCTTCAGACGGTCATGTTCTGTGCACTGTACATGTTTTAAAATGACACTATCTTCCAGCAAACGGTGGCTAAAGAGAAAGGAAGAGGCAAAAAGTTCGTTTAAGGGTTTATATTGAGTTATTAAAGAGGTTTTGACAGGCATGCGAGAGGTCTTTGCTCACATGCTCCGCTATAATAATGTGTTTCAGCCGGCCACAGCCGCAGAAGAGCCGAAGAACATGTACAAGACCGTGTCCACCGGAGAGCTGGGCAAGACTGACACGAGGAAGATCTCTCACGGAGACGGAAGGTGCTCGCTTTCAACAAACAAGTAGTTTTGAACATTCAAGAGACTGAAATACTCATTAACACCCTCATATTGTTCCAGCACTGGGATTTTTTCCTATGAAATAGATATTAGACAGAATGTCCAAGCTTTTGGGAACACTTTACAATAAGGTGCATTGGTTATCATGGGCTAAGAATTAACAATACTTCAACAGCATTTATTAATCTTAGTTAATATTTGTTTCAACATTTACTAGTATGTTATTAAAATTTAAGATTGTGTTTGTTAACATTAGATAATTCACTGTGAACTAACAGGATTTTTATTAACTTACATTAACAAAGATTAGCAAATACTGTAACAAATGTTTTGCTCATTCTTTATGAAGTACTAAAAATGACAAAAGGAAAAATAAATAAATAATAAAAGTAGAAATAAATAAATAAATGCAGAAATATAGTGAAAATTAATACATTTTGGTAATATAAATGGCTATTTCTGTATTTATTTATTTATGCATTTATATATGTATTTATTTTTGTATTTATACTAGGGCTGTCAAATGATTAATCACAATTAATCACATCCAAAATAAAAGTTTTTGTTTACATGATATATGTGGGTGCACTGTGTATAATTATTATATATATATAAATACACACACATGCTTGTATATATTTAAGAAATATTTTCATGTATATAGATTTATATATAATTTATATTATCTATATATATATATATATATAAAGATTGTATATATAAATAATATTTTTTTCTTAAATATACATGCATGTGTGTGTATTTATATGTACACAAAATAATTATACACAGTGCACCCACATATATCATGCAAACAAAAACTTTTATTTTGGATGTGATTAATCACGATTAATCATTTGACAGCCCTAATTTATACATTTATTTGTTTATTTATTTGTTTATTTATTTATTTATTTATTTAGTGTATGTGTGTATATATATATATATATATATGAAGAGTTCAGATGCAAAAGCCTCTAAATGCCATTTGAAATTTTCTTTAAAATGACAATTTTTTATCAAGCTTGTACATTTAAGTTCAGTAATTTCACTTAATAGGTAATCTTTCATTGCCATTTAAGTGAAATTACTGAACTTTAATATACAAGCTTGATAAAAATTGTCATTTTAGAAGAAAATTTCAAATGGCATTTAGAGGCTTTTGCATCTGAACTCTTCATATATATTATATATATAATATATATATTTATATATTAGTTTTAGTCCATCATGTTAGTTAATACATTAACAAATGAACCTTATTGTAAAATGTTAGTGTCCTTGTTACATACATGTATTTACCATAATAATAAGAGTAAATTATGCATAATTACATGCATCTAACCCTCAACCAAATCCTAATCTACCCTAACATTAAAGTAAGTACATGTAGTTAATTAATATTACTCAGTGCTTAAATATTTAATTACACTGTAACAATGACACATTAAAATAGTGTAACCGAAAGTGTTAGTGTTTTTTATTTCTATCAAAAGCAACATAAAGTTAGTCGCTCTCGTGCCTTTCCATTTGATCTCTTTTCCATGCAAAGATTTTTTTGGAGTTTATTTAAGGAAGGACATTAGAACATAAAGTAAATGAAAGTATTTGGGTGAACTGTTTTTGTCAACTTCTGTATTGTCTGCAGGGTTCGCGGTAAAATGCGGTTTTGGGGAAAGGCGAAGCATGGAGAGAAGAAGAGCTCGCGAGAGCGGCTGTTGTGTGGCAGTGATACTCTGGACGGAGATTACGCTGAAGCCATACTTCTGATGGAGGAGGGTGAGAAACGGCTCTGTTACATGTTTCAAGCATATTGAGAAGGCTATTTTATTTTTTTAAGTTTATTTGAATAGGGACAAGTATGTCACATAAGCTCATGTTCTATACTACAACATTTTAGCCGAGGCTAATTCTCAATGTTAGTCCCTAGGGGGCCTTTACATAAAATTACACAACACATAGTTAAAATAAACATAATAAAACAAAATGTTGGTCATTCATAAAACGGTTAGTTCCAGTCCTTGATTCTGATTGGTCAATAGTTGTGTTTTGTTCACGATAAAAGGATAAAACACTATAGAGAGCCTAAGCCCCTCCCCTTCCGGTCGACCACCATGGGACCATAATATTGAATGGTAGTCAATGACGTAAATAACGTCAAAACGTAAATACTGTTGCTGTTCACAGTCAGGGACTATTTTTTTCCAGCGGAAGGAAGACTTTTAGTGATTTGACTTCATGAAAGTTGCATTGATATATTTTTTGGGTTTAATATTTGTATTGTGCGTTAATCGTTTTATAAAAGCAATACGGAACTCGAGGCTGGTGCTGTATCGTGAACAAGTCACGTGATTTATTCATGATACAGCACTAGCCTTGAGTACCTTATTACTTACTTAAAGGTGCATTGTATAATATTTAGGAGGATCTGTTGACAGAAATGCAATATCATATAAGTGTTGTATAAAAAAGTAGGACTGTAGTCAACCAAAGTAATCCTCAGTCGACCAAGGTCTTGTCCTGCGCAACGATTAGTCGACTGAAAAAAAGTTTTGAGTGAACATTTTTTAAAGCATTTAGAAAACAACAATGAAAAAAAACATCAAAAATAAATAAAACTATAATAATAATACAATTCTTTGAACATTTTATTATTGTATTATATCTCAGGCTATATTCTTCTTTATTTACAAAGCAATGGGTTAACTTTTGTCCAGCCGATCTAGCCATCTAGGCGTTTTAAAACAACACACAAAAAAACTAAATTGCCTAAAAAACTCACATTGGTTGTGTTGTAAGAAGGCATATAGGTTTATTTTCGTTTTGTTACATTATTTAGGCTATTTTCAAAGGCGTCAAGTGTACAAATAAAAACGAAAACATATTTAGAAAACACAATCTATTGAGTCAGCATGATAAAGCCGTTAAAGGGGCTGCTCACGTCTTTTGCGCGCTCAAGTTCGATTTCAAATGCACGTGATGTGTGCGCTCATAACGGAGCATCGTGGTCGCGGTCGCCAACCTCCACAAAAATGAAGCCAGACAAAAGATTTAGATGTCTTGGACATTTTGTCGACTAAACAAGTAGCGTGAACTGAATGAATACAGTAAAACTACACTACCGGTACATCCCTTACTGAATGTGTGTGCGCTAAACTGTGGCGCAGTTAAAAAAATAGCCAAAATTAAAGCATTTAAAGTTGGGGATAAAACATAGGCTAATTATATTTAGAATACAGTAATAAATAACTGCTTTATAAAGGAATAAATATCAAGGAGTAAATCATTGAAAATGTATTTTTATTGAGAAAAAAATGCGACTGGTCGACCCATAAGACTGTCAGTCGACCAAGACGGTATTCGACTTATTAGTCGACTAAACGACTAAAGTTGACAGCCCTAATAAAAAGCTTACTTAATGAACCATTATGTTTTTATTACCCTTAGATTGAAATGAGCCGTCTTGTTTCTACAACGGACAAACGCGTTTCGTCACTGTTGTTTTTCGTGCAAAGAAGCTTGCTAAAGTCACAATGATGAACAACTAACAATAATATTCGCAATAACATATTATTTTACTGAATAAATAAACATAGTTTCTTAATCTTCTGTTGGCTGCAATTCACAACCTCACCACTAGAGGCTGCTCGAAATTACACACTGCACCTTTAAAGCATTGCTATTCTCTTTATTCCTGGAACAGATCGCCTTTCCCCTCCTCAAAGCCCAGATCTTACACTACAGAGAGAGTTTAAGGAGAACAAAGAGCCGTCCCCTAAAGTAAAGCGCAGACGCAGTGTGAAGATCAGCAGCGTGGCTCTCGAGCCGGTCCAGTGGCAGAACGACGCCCTGCAGATCCTCACCTGTGCCAACGACTACAGGAGCATGAACGACTTCCTCATGAAGAAGGTGCGTGCCTGTTTTCTGTGTGCAGTTACTACAGCTGCGTTTGTTTATTGAGCCCTCGTAACCTTGTTTCAATCTCACAGATTACTGATTTGGACACAGAAGATGGTAAGAAAGACACAATGGTGGATGTTGTCTTCAAAAAGGCGCTGAAGGAGTTCCGCTTGAATATCTTCAACTCATACTCCACAGCTTTAGCTGTAAGTACCGTAATAAAGCACTTGTTTTACTTGCTATGTGTTGGGATAACGATAATCAGAGGTATTGTTTTTGCTCTGTTTGCAGATGGACGATG
>JAQIUQ010007721.1:92500-180000 GCA_030378365.1 Hybognathus amarus | reverse complement strand
TCCATTTGGTCAGGTGAGACGCCACTGTATTTCTCCACTGCACCATAAATAATGTTTTAACTATTGCACAGTGATGAGACACAATCAAACAGCAAGCGATACTTCTGTTGTTTTGTCAGCCCTTTGGTTTCTATTTAGTCTCATTGTGTGTTTGTGTAGCTCCGCCCACAGAGAAATCTCATTGGTCTCAAACACCCACTGCACTTAGTATACCACACATAACATATATTCTGATTGGCTTCTTTTTGTGCAGATTGTTGGCTTTCAGTGAAATTGTTGAGTGTAATTAAAATGTTAGTGTTTTCAACATTGATAATATAATAATAATAATAATGAATGTTTTTTGAGCATCAAATCCACGTATTAGAGTAATTTCTGAAGGATCATGTGACATCGAAGACTGGAGTAATGAAAGCTTTGCATCATAGGGATACATTACTTTTTTTAAATATATTAAAATACAAAAAAGTTATTTTAAATAGAGTGCCGAACTTTGTAGGCCAATTTCGGAAGTGAGTTAGCATTAGCACGTCCGGTTCCCTCGCTCTAAAGTCTTACGGGTTTTTTGAATGGGTTTTTGCTAAATCGCCTGAAATAAGGTATGTGGTGAACAAAGCCTCTAAATATTTTCACAATATTAATGTTTTTTGTTTTTTTTTATCAAATAAATGCACCCTTGGTCTAAAATCCCACTGCACTTAGTATACTACAGATAAAAGGTTCTGATTGGCTTTGATTGGCATGAATGTTGGCTTTCAGTGATGCTGGAAATGTCGATTTTGTTTCTGTCATGCACAGGATTGCCTTGCAGGAGGAAACAAACCGCATGTCTGCTAATGCATTGGCTATCGGGTTCGCGCCTGTATCCTGCGCTGTCCTGACACCATCGACCCTCTCAGGAGCGTTCAAGACATCGGGAAAACCACAGCGTAATGGACAACTCTTACTTCATATAGTTCAGTCCTAATCAGGGTTTGAAATTAACACCCGCAAACCTGCGGCTAAAGATTAACGGTGGCGGCTTGTCAAATCACGAGCCAATTAGGCGTTACTTATGAAAGAGGAAGGGTGGAGACGGCTGGATCACAGGATTTTGTATGAATAAGAAATGAATCTATGATATCATATTTTATAATATATTTATAAGCTGTAATTGTGAGTAAAATTTCTGTAACTAAAAACTAACGTTTACAATACAAGGACATTGTGGCTGGAGTGTCATTAGAAGTTAAAAGCATAGTGATGTCATTGCTTATCTGATCTTTTCCATTACATTGCTTTTGTTAAGGTGTGTCGAGCTGATCATTTGCGAGCAGATGGATAAGTACAAGGCCAGGCTAAAGGACATCAGCACTCTGGAGTTCGCTGAGAACAAAGCCAAGAGCCGACTAACGTTCATTCGCAGGTCTATGGTAAGAGTTCAACAGCTGAGACTCTGTTTTATATTTCTATAGACATCCACATAACCCAGATGTCCAAAACCACTCCGAGGAGGACACGTTTCTGGATCAACATCCTTCTCAGAACGATCTTATCAACATTTTTCCTCTTATTTTAGAGGTAGTTAATGATTAGTTCAAGTTCGTTTTATTTATATAGCACATTTACAACACCCACTAGGCTGACCAAAGGGCTTTACAGGGCAACTATATAAATAATCAGAAAATAATACCTGCATAACAACACAAAAAGCAGCAAATCTAAGACCAACCTTAAAACAGAAGTGCAAAACAGTATCAGACTTGAATATAAAATAATAAAACAGAAGTGGCAAAGCCGCAAGATGCTATAAAAGGTTTATTTTCCATGTTATTCAGAGTTTGACGCGCGACAAGGAACGGTTTCTATTTTTCTGCACATGCGCTGGCTATGCTAATCTCAGGTACGGTTTATGTGCTTAATTTAATGTTAAAAGCGTGTAATGCCTCTGATTCACACAATGCACTTCCAAATAGGGATGCGCCGATATGATATGAACATTTTGGCTGATACTGATAATTCTTTAACCGATAACCGATATATTGGCTGATAAATCTAAAGTCAGATAACCGATATATTGGCTGATAAATCTAAAGTCAGATAACCGATATATTGGCTGATAAATCTAAAGTCAGATAACCAATATATTGGCTGATAAATCTAAAGTCAGATATACCGATATATTGGCTGATAAATCTAAAGTCAGATAACCGATATATTGGCTGATAAATCTAATGTCAGATAACCGATATATTGGCTGATAAATCTAAAGTCAGATGAACCGATATATTGGCTGATAAATCTAAAGTCAGATAACCAATATTGTCTGATAAATCTAAGTCAGATAACCAATATATGGCTGATAAATCTAAAGTCAGATAACCAATATATTGGCTGATAAATCTACAGTCAGATTACCAATATATTGGCTGATAAATCTTACAGTCAGATAACCAATATATTGGCTGATAAAATCTAAAGTCAGATAACCGATATATTGGCTGATAAATCTAAAGTCAGATAACCAATATATTGGCTGATAAATCTAAAGCCAGATTTCCGATATATTGGCTGATAAATCTAAAGTCAGATAACCGATATATTGGCTGATAAATCTAAAGTCAGATAACCGATATAATGGCTGATAAATCTAAAGTCAGATAACCGATATATTGGCTGATAAATCTAAAGTCAGATAACCAATACGATAAATTGGCTGATAAATCTAAAGTCAGATTACCGATATTACCGATATATTGGGTGATAAATCTAAAGTCAGATTATCCAATATATTGGCTGATAAATCTAAAGTCAGATTATTCGATATATTGGCTGATAAATCTAAAGTCAGATAACCAATATATTGGCTGATAAATCTACAGTCAGATAACCGATATATTGGCTGATAAATCTAAAGTCAGATAACTGATATATTGGCTGATAAATCTAAAGCCAGATTACCGATATATTGGCTGATAAATCTAAAGTCAGATAACCGATATATTGGCTGATAAATCTAAAGTCAGTTAACCGATATATTGGCTGCTAAATCTAAAGTCAGTTAACCGATATATTGGCTGATAAATCTAAAGTCAGATATACCATATTATCATATATTGGGTGATAAATCTAAAGTCAGATTACCGATATTACCTATATATTGGCTGATAAATCTAAAGTCAGATAACCGATATATTGGCTGATAAATCTAAAGTCAGATAACCGATATATTGGCTGATAAATCTAAAGTCAGATTACCGATATCGATATATTGGCTGATAAATCTAAAGTCAGATAACCGATATATTGGCTGATAAATCTAAAGTCAGATTACCAATTACGATATATTGGCTGATAAATCTAAAGTCAGATACCATAACCGATATATTGGCTGATAAATCTAAAGTCAGATTACCATATACCGATATATTGGCTGATAAATCTAAAGTCAATTATCAATACCGATATATTGGCTGATAAATCTAAAGTCAGATTACCAATATATTGGCTGATAAATCTAAAGTCAGATTAACCGATATATTGGCTGATAAATCTAAAGTCAGATAACCGATATATTGGCTGATAAATCTACAGTCAGATAACCGATATATTGGCTGATAAATCTAAAGTCAGATAACCGATATATTGGCTGATAAATCTAAAGTCAGATTACCGATATATTGGCTGATAAATCTAAAGTCAGATAACCGAATATATTGGCTGATAAATCTAAAGCCAGATTTTTATATAATTTTAGAGAACCTCACTGCAAAAACAAGTCTCACCATTAAAATCCACATCCCAAACACAGTTATAATGATGTTCTCATTATAATTTTATGTAGCCGATATGACAGACTTGCACTTAACTTTATTTTCCTTTTTTGAAGTGATTCCAATCATATTTCAATCAATTCAAAACCAATTCATTGTTGAACAGTGCGCATCTAAAGAAAATAATACATTATTTATCAGTTATTATATAAAATAGTTACATTATTACTCCGTTTTGCATCCAATAATCGATAACACAAAAAATGAATATACTTCCAAGCACAGCGATAGCTGCAGTTTAGGCTTGTGGTGTCCATATGATAATGTAAAGTTATTTGTCACATTACATATACACCACATAAAACATCACAATAGATACGTCCAGGAATGTAAGATTTACAAAATCAGTACATAAAACACATGATTTACAACACAGTCGTTAATGGTTGCAGATTTGTTCTGATAGTAGCCATTACTTAAGCTTGCTATCTTGTCTACAATGTCAAAACATTGGGATGTTGTTCCAGGATCACGTCCTGCTTGTGTAAGTCACTCACATCAGCTCTGTCTCCACACTAACCCCAGTCTCTCCTCTCTAATCCAGAAACCTGTAATAATTGCTGTTAGATTTATGAGCATAACCCGCAGTGCTGTGGCGGTAGGTATTACTGTGTGTTCCCGCTGTTCCCGTAAGTGTCGTCCCAGCACTGTGTGGTCCGTCTGTCCACATGATCATGATATGGCAAGAAACTCAAGAGTTCAGCGTTTAACACGTTATTCATTTCCATAATGTTGCAGTGCATGATACATGACTGTGTGTGTGTGTGTTGCATTCACTCCATGTGTCTGATATTTTACACTTTTTTTACTTGCTTTCTCTGGGAATGAGCAGTCAAACTCATTCAGAAAGGTAATGGCTTTGGGCTGACGCGAGTGTGTGTGTTTCTATCCAGGCTCCAAAATGAATACAAAAAAACCTAATAGGAATCTATTTTTTGTTATTATTGCAACAAAATGCAATTTCGATCATAGAACATTACATGATCAAATCACAAGATAATGAACAGCCTAATGAATCATATGTCCTTGGGACAAAATGTTCATTTTGGAAAGTCTGTCTTCAGAATGAAACTGCCAAACACTTTCTGTGATCGTCTTTGGGAACACTTTACACTAAGGTTCATATTGTAACCATTGGGTTATACAGCCATTATATATGGATGGGGACAAGAAGACCCACCCTCTTTTAAAGACTAATGATATTGAACAAATAAACTCACTTTTACCGTCTCTAGTTCAGTCCATGTGTCTGTTCACTGTTCAGAGTGCCGTCAGTCAAAAGGGTGAAACTGGCGGCTGTTTTCGTCAGTCAAATGAATCATAGACCATGGTCTCAGCGGGGTGATCATGGTATAAAACTTTTGCTGATAATTCACTCACCCCCATGTCATCCAAGATGTCCATGTCTTTCTTTCTTCAGTTCGAAAAGAAATTAAGGTTTTTGATGAAAACATTCCAGAATTTTCTCCATATAATGGACTTCAATGGGAACCAAACGGTTCAAGGTCCGAATGAGAGTTTCAGTGCAAACTGTTCTAAGGGCTTTAAACGACACCAGACGATGAATAAGGGTCTTATCAAGCAAAACGATCACTCATTTTAAAAATAAATAAAAAAGTTTAAGTTTTATAAGTTGAAATGCTCGCCTTGCTCTGTTCTGTGATGCGCGTTCGTGACTCTTCTGTTCGAACTCATTCATCTAAATGAACAAATCTTTTTCGAGTCATTTGGTTGATTCAACAAACGAAATGACTCTCCTGAGTTCGTGACTCTTCTGTTTGAACTCGTTCATCAAAATGAACGAATCTTTTTCGAGTCATTTTGTGGATTTAGTGAACGAAATGATTCTCCTGTGTTTGTGACTCACCTGTTCGAACTCGTTCATCAAAATGAAAAAAAATGAAAAAAAATGTTTCTAGTCATTTGGTTGATTCAACGAACAAAATAAATGAAATGACTCCTGAGTTTGTGACTCTCCTGTTCGAACTCGTTCATCAAAATAAACAAATCTTTTTCACGAGTCATTTGGTTGATTCAACGAACGAAATGACTCCTGAGTTTGTGACTCACCTGTTCGAACCGTTCATCAAAATGAACGAATCTTTTTTCAAGTCATTTGGTTGATTCAACAAACGAAATGAACGAAATGACTCGAAAAAAGATTCGTTCATTTTGATTGAATGAGTTTGAACAGGAGAGTCACAAACACGCATCACAGAACAGAGCAAGGTGAGCATTTGAGCTTATAAAACTTAAACTTTTGTATTTATTTTTGAATGACCGATAGTTTCGCTTGATAAGACCCTTATTCATCGTCTGGTGTCGTTTAAAGCCCTTTGAACAGTTTGCACTGAAACTCTCATTTGGACCTTGAACCGTTTGGTTCCCATTAAAGTCCATTATATGGAGAAAATCCTGGAATGTTTTCATCAAAAACCTTAATATTCTTTTCCACTGAAGAAAGACAGACATGGACATCTTGTAAATTATCAGCAAAAGTTTTTAAAAGTGAACTACTCCTTTAAGGAGGCACAGAACAGCCCGACGTGAAGCAGAGTGTAATTTACTAAAGGCACCAGAATACATGAAATGGCACTCTTTTTTTTTGCTTGCGACGCGTGTGTAGAAGTATTGTTCATGTTAACTAAGGTGGATAACTAATGTGAACTTTATTGTAAAGTGTTACCCGTCTGACCATCCCCATATAATCCGAAGCTCCGCCACTCATCAGTGTGTGTCGTGTTTGACAGGGTAAGGGCCCAGTGCACAGGCTGAGGTATCACACACCGTCTCCTCCAGTGAGTCCTCGCTCCTCGACCGTCCCGGATCTGATGCAGGAGAGCGGAGACGAGAAGGATCCCGAGGTCTCGGAGCAGCAGCAGGTCGCCATGCAGCAGGAGGAGAAGGTGCTGACCGAGCAAATCGAGAGTCTGCAGAAAGAGAAGTAAGACACAAGGTTTTCTATGATGTGCCGTATACACCCCGAGTGTGCGCTGCAGTGTTAGCAGTTCACCTCAGTGAACACAGACTAAAGCCTGAGATTGTTTGATGGTCCTCATAGGGAGGAGTTGACCTTCGAGATGCTCGCTCTGGAGCCGCGGGCGTCCGATGACGAGACCCTGGAGTCGGAAGCCTCCATCGGCACAGCCGACAGCTCGGAAAACCTGAATGTGGACTCTGAGGGAGCCGCCTCCGACTTCTCGGGTGAGTAAATAATGCTGCCTTCAAGTCCTCCTGGGGAGTTTCAATCTAATACTTACGAGGGTGAAGTCGATTTACGACGCAGTGTGCTCAGTCACTACGTCGAAAGATGGCGCTGTACTTTCTCTTAGTTACACAAAAATACAGCAAGGTTTATTAAACTGTAGTTCTAGGAATCTGCAGACACACTTGAGAAAACTCCCCTTTTGCAACTAAAGTACACAATAAATCTTTAAATTTACAGTGCTGACGCTTTTTTGCTAAGAAGGAACACTAAGAGACGCATCTAAATGACTAAATGAATGCTTAGGCCTGAGTATTTAAGTGACTATATTCCTATTACAAACTAAAGTGTAGTATAACACTGATGCTGTAAAGCCGCCTAGGACATTAAAGATCGACACACCAACAACTGACATTTACCGAAGTTTCCCAGCTGGCTTTTATTATTAATAAAGGTTGGTGCATATGGTCAATTTGCTTTACTATTGCACTATTCAAATAGTGTGAGGAGTGTGTGTTCACACTGAAAATTACAAAGTGCACTCTAAATATCTGGATTATGCACTTAAATAAATGACAAAACGAAGTGTGGCATGTTGAACACTTCATACACTTGACTGTATATATATATATATATATATATATATATATAGTATGTATATATATATATATATATATGTATATATATATATATAATATGTGTGTATATATATATATATCATATATATACACACACATATATATATATATATATACAGCATGTATATTTTCATTGATGAAATTGAGCAAAAACAAACAATATTGACAAAATTGTGTCTGAAATGTAACACAATATTAAATTCTTGTTTATTGAACTGTTGTATAAAATCACATTTACATTTGTGCTGATATTCAGGAAAAAGCATCACTCTTGCTTGTGTGATATAGATCATATGATACAGACAAAAATCCATATGGGGCATTTTTGCCCTCATATCTTGAATTTTAGTGGCATTTTTAAAAGTCATTGTCCTGAATTATGTTTGTAACTACATGAAGTGTAAAATGACATAGAGGTCTAGGCCGAGGCGGGTGCATTAAAAGTGTTATTTATGTGTGTGTGTGTGTATTTTATGCAATTAATCGCGATTAATAGTTGGCCAGCATTAATAATATATACGATTAATCGCATCCAAATTAAAAGTTTGTGTTTACATAATATATGTGGGTGCACTGTGTATAATTATATATATATATATATATATATACACACACACACATGTATGTATATATTTAAGAAATAATTTCATGTATATACTGTACATAGATTTATATTTAATTTAAATAATATATAAATATAATATATTTTGTACATAAATATTTTTTTTCCTAATAAACATGCATGTGTGTGATTTATATATACAAAATAATTATACACAGTGCACCCACATATATTATGGAAACACAAACTTTTATTTTGGATGCGATTAATCGTTTTGACTATATATATATATATATTAGTGCTGGCCAACTTTCACGATTAATTGCATCCAAAATAAAAGTTTGTGCATGTGTACTGTGTATAATTATTTTGTATATATAAATACACACATATGCATGTATATAGTTAAGAAAATTTTTTAATTTATATATAAAATATTCACATTCATATATAATATACATTTTGAAATATATATATATATATATATATATATATATATATATTTCAAAATGTATATTATATATGAATGTGAATATTTATATATATATATATATATATATATATATATATATAAAATATTCACATTCATATATAATATACATTTTGAATATATATATATATATATATATATATATATATACATACAGTATATGCATTTTTTCTTAAAAATATATACATGCATATGTGTGTATTTATATATACAAAATAATTACACAGAACCCACATTTTATTTGTAAACACAAACTTTTATTTTTGATGTGATTAATAGTTGCCCAGCATTAATATATGAATATATATATATATATATATATATATATATATATATATATATATATATATATATATATATATATATATATATATGAAGATAGAATATATGTATTAGAATGTACTCTTGGTTACTATAATGCTAGGCTACTCAATGATCTAAAAATAAGCAATGCAGGAACAAAACAAGGAAACCATATTAAGTCACTCAGACACTTGTACTTGAAATTGCTGGTTGTTAATGGTGTTAATGGTGTTAATGTTTGCCGTCCTCAGAGCGAGGCCCAGCGCTGGCCGTCTCCAGGCCCAAGAAGTCTGAAGCGAAGAGCAGGAGAGTCCTGCGGAAACAGCCCGAATCCCTGGACTCCATCGACTCCACTTCCACCGTCTCCTCCGTGTCGTCCTCCTACACGCATCCGAGCAGAACCCAGAGGTTACGCCTGCGCTCCAAATCACCCTCGCCCCGATCACACCCGTCCGACAGCCTGGACCAGGACGACGAGGAGCGAGCGCAGTTCACCAGCCGAGGCACCTTCAACCCAGAGAAAGGCAAACAGCGTCTGCAGGGGGTCAAGAGCTCGCCTCAGAGACTGCGGGACAATCCCGGCGGAGAGAAGAGGGACCCGGATCTGCCGCAGGTGGTGGTGTACGGGAGCAACGAGTTCATGGTGTGAAGACGTCCGTCCCGGAGGAGAGCTCCTTCTCCCACTTGCTGCATTATAGTCCTTAAGTGCCACGTTGTTCCCGAAGCAGGGAAAAGGGAATGTCTGAAACGTTCCGAAACGGAATGTCGAATCTCGGATTGGGAGTTCCGTGACGTTACCGACGACGAAGCCATTGATGAACTCGAGCTGCTTTAACGTTTACATTGTAGAATCACGCGAGCAGCGTTCTCCGAGACGTGTTTGACCCCCAATCCGACTTTATTGACATATAAATCTATATAAATATATTATAGTGTACAAAGCCAGAGCACCAGCGATCGCTGGGTCGTTGAATTCATATATTATATCGAGAGAAGTGTGCGACAACCTCTGGATGTGTTTGTGCTGCTTTGTGTGTTGTGCTTGGAGGGAAATGATGCCATTAAAGGGACCAAGCAAACTGGTGTTATAATGCCAGAGGATCCCAACGCTACACAAGTGTATTAAGTCGTAATCCATCCCTGCTCTTCCTGCCTCAAAGAAACCAGTGTTAAAACACAAAGCCGCTGTTACTTACGTTTTATATAGATATAATCAGCGTTTTTTTCTCAGATCATTCATGCCCTGCAAACGTGAATTACCTCTTGCCAGAAAATGACTTAAATATGACTTAATATATTACCGAATGGTCTCTTCTGCCTGTATATATAGTGCAAAACACCCTATTCTTTTTCTAAATATTTAATAATTAAAAACCATGGCTATTGTAATCCACAGAAGTGCATTTGGATCCGAGACACCGCTCGCAGTGTTTGATTATTAGGATCACTAGTTATTGATGCAAAATGAACAAAATTCTTGTGCCACCAGCAAAATAGAGCATCTGTCGTTTCTGGAGATCATGAAGGTTGATGACCGTCACCCTCGTGTTGAACTGTGGTCGCACGGTTCGTGAAGGGTTTCTGCATGTGACGGTGTTTTTCACAGAAGTGTGTGTTAATTTATATTCTGTTATTTAGATCTCGTGCATCGCTGACACTGGTCACGCCGCCCGCAGGATTCAGCAAACTGATTTGTCTTCTGTCATGTGTTGAACAAATATTTCTTATGAAAGAGAAGGAAAAAAGTCAATGGTTGTAAAATAAATTACACATTTTGAACAAATGAGTTCTGGTTTGTTAAATGAAAGACGTGAGTTGCTCCACCCACATTCAGTTGTATTTCTTGATTGACCTGTTCATCACGCTTGAGTCTCTTCTTGTTAAAATGCTTGACTTTCTGAGCGTATATGTTACAAATGCACCATTCAGATGGAAATGACTCTTTTTTTTACAAGGTGATCCTCCGCAGATATTGCTCAAATGAAAGTGTAAAAGTTACTTAAGTAATGTACTGTACTAAACATCTTTTTTACACAACATATATATTTTATATATAATTTAATTTTGAAACATAATGTCTAACCAAGTTGTTGATATCACAGGTTCCTTTGGGATTTTATTTAGGCATAATTCCAAAAATAGCCACCAGATGACACACATTCTATATCATTTTATTATGCATTCTGTAACAAATCATACACTTCTATCACAAACAGTTGTCATATATGTAACGTTGAGTTTCAGACCTTTCCGACAATATGTGTATTGTCAGGAAAAGTTTTATTAAAAAAATTTAACATGACACGCCCACTAGTGGGAGGAGCCTGCCAAAAAAAGGCTTTAGGTCCAATTTAAAAACGGTTGTCACAGGATAAATTTTGTTTTTATGCTTTCGAATGATACCTAAATTGTGGGCTTAACAAAAAGAGTGCATCAGGTATGGTGACCTATCATGTCCTCGTCAAAATTTCAACTAAATTTTGGCCATTGATTAATTAATGTGCTAGCATAGCATACACAGCTACCAGATTAGCCCAATAGCTCAGTTTATACACACATTTTCACTTACCCTGCGTGATTCAGAATCATCATTACTGTAATTACGTGTTAAATGCCTAAATAATTCATTTAAAAAATAATGTAATGATGTTGAATTATTCACTTAATTGGTTATGTATTTATTAACAGTTTATCAAGTGAAAGAAATGTTCAGTTTGCTGTATTATGTACTATATAGTAACCTATACATATTTTAAATGAATATCGTTTGTATGTACTTAGTATAATCATTAACTAATAGTTGTTAGAGACCTGATTTGTCATGACACCGGCCTGAGGAAAGCTGTTAAACCTGTAATACTGCTGCCAAAGGTGAGGAGATATTTTGATTTCATCAGAGAGGTTGAGTCTCGTGAATAACGCCTTCCTGTTTTCGTCCCTTTTGCAAGTCTACACATAATACAATGTTATTAAAATGTTATGCTACTGCACGTTTATTAGTTTAACTCTGCATCAGAACTCAAGAAGTATTCATTTCAAGTAGTGTGAAAGCAGAGCTGGAAGATGAGATCCAAACAAACTGGATCCTGGCAGTGACGTCATGGCCGAATGCACCGCGCATGCGCAGCGGTCAGTGAGTTGCGCTGGCAGGTACACGGAGCACGAGAACACCTGTGCTTGCCACAACACAAGATGTCTGGATTCGATAACAACCCTTTTGCCGAACCAGTTGATGTCAATCCTTTCCAGGTAAATATCTAATGATTAATTATGCCTTTGGTAATGTGTAATATAGTAATATTTTTCACTGTGAACCTGTTTGTTTGGTTCGGAGTCCCTGGAGAAAGGTGAGCGTGAGAGGGCTCAGCCAATCAAATTTCACTGTTCGGGTTACAAGCCAATCACCTTCCGATGACGATCCAGGAAGTGTTTTTTGTTTTAAGTTGTCTTTAAATATAATAATCGAGTTCTTTTCTGCGTCGTGGGCATTTTAACAATGTTTATCACCATTATGCAGAGAACCAAGCGTTTTGGCGTACACTTTGATTAATCACTTCACGCGATAGGCTAAGTGTGTGTTCAAATCCAACAGGTGCATCTTTACCGTGTCGCCAAGCGGTGTTGACTTATTCATTCACATATCAACAATTCAGTTTTTACTAGTGTAAGCGTTAATTCTTGATATCGGGTGTTAGATATCTACTAGTAAAATGTAAATTATTAATTCCGACAATGACGTAATTACTCAAGATTTATTTAAATTATTCAAGAATTACATTTCAACTAATCGAAACTATCATTCCTGATGTCTGTAATTGTGTTTTCACTAGTTAAATGTCACCATAGGCTACCATTCAAATTAACTGTTGATATCGAGGATTGGTTTATTTATTCCGATTTTTTAAATATCAGAAACATAATTCTTACTATAAAAAAATTGATTTCAATAATTATGGCTGGTGCAATTGTCTGTTCTTGATCAACAATTAAATTGCTACTAGAAACATGTTCAGTTTTATGAATGTGATTGCTACTAGTAAGAAAGAATTAACTGAAGCTAGTTAATATTGATATCAGAAATAACAAATTTAATATGTTGAATGCATTTCTTCGGAGGCATATTGCATTCACTTGAGGACACAAAATCTAGCTACTCTATTTTTCTGATTTAACAATTATCTCAGAATTACGAGAGAATTTTTCATGGAAAAAAGTTTTCACTCTGTATTAATGAATTAATGAGTTTTTGAGATAATCAAGTCATTAAATCAGAAAAACAGAGCACAACTTTTTCCATGAAAAATGATCTTGTAATTCTGAGTTAATTATTCTGAATTAATTATTTCGATTTTTAAGTGAATGCAATACGCTTCTGTACATTTCAGCTAGGGAAAATTTGTTTTTTGATTTCAGGAATTTATATTTTTACTAGTAGCAGTTATTATTGATATCAAAAATTATTTTTCTGCTTGTAAGAAATGCATAGCTGAAATGTGAAATTGACATTTCCAGCAACAATTAATTTGAATGGCAGCCTTTAGTGACATTATAGTGTTACTACAAGTATAGACACTGAATTCAGTTTAATATGAAGAATTTGAATTTCGGCAAGTGATGACGTCCTTGTTGATATCAATAGTTCACTTTTTTACTAGTGGAAATTTAATGTCAAAAATTGCCTCTATTAGAAATCTAATTCCTGATATAAAGAATTAGCATTTTAACTAGTGAAAATTGACTTATTGATATCATATATCATATCCTGGGAATTAATAAAACGGCTTGCTATAGTCGGCTGCATTTGCAGGCCAATTATAATTCAGCAAAAAACAGATGGGAATATTTTGAGCGATGTCATGGTACATGGCACTGTAAAGAATGCTTTGGCACCCAAAACCGTTCATAACATACAGTGTTTAAGAGGCAAGTGATATTTATTGTGTCTGCCAGGATCCATCAGTCACTCAGGTGACCAGCACTGCAGTCGATGGCGTTGGAGAGTTTAACCCGTTTACAGCCACTGCTCTGGTAAGTCTGACCGTTTTCAATTCTCATCCTACAGTACTAATTAAAGAAGTTCATTTGTTTCCTTTTTTTCTATATTTGATTTAATTTCCAATGCAATATATTCCTTTAGGAAGTTTAGAACTGGAACATTTGTGTTTTATACTGAATGAAATCACAGCGAAGAGTTTGTATTGAATATTTTCCCTCTCTCTTATTCAGGGTGGAAGCACCATCCCCATTTCAGTCGCTTCTCAGCCAGCGGTCCTCCAGACGACTGTGGAGCCCAGTCCACAAGTTAGTGCAACATTCATGCAGAACTGTAATATTTAGTACAGCATGAAAGAGGAAAAGCTACTAGGGGTGTAACGGTACACAGAACTCACAATTTGTGCATTTACATGTCCACCATCGGCATTTTCTTAGATTGTGAGAGTTATTTAAAGGTGCTGTATGTAACTTTTCCACTCTACTAATGCATACAAATACATGTTTGCAAATAATGAGGAAACATGTTAAGTTCACATTCTGGTTTCTCTGAAAAACTCTTCTGCAGACAGTTTTTTTATTTTGAAATGTGGGTGAATGTTTGTTATTGTTTTGGTCGGTGATACTGTATGTTGCAGATTTGCTAATTTTCATTATCTATTGCGCTCGTTCCTGTTGTGTTCGCTCAAACTGGCAACCCGTGTGAGCGCCGTCGAGTCTGAGGAGCAGGTGGCGGGAGAAACGACATTTTGAATTGGACTGCAGTTCCTATTCCCACCACTAGCTGTCATTCTTACAGACTGCACCTTTAACCCCTTACCCTTTTGGAGAATGGGGGTTAAAATGCACTATTCACTCTTAAATGGTTGTAATTCAAGAATGCTTTGGAATATATATACCCAAGTTTGGTCTTGTTTTAAAGAAAACACTCAGCAGATTATTGATGAAGTGAAAACACTTCAAAAAATGAAAGTATGAAAAAGTTATGGAAGTTTAAATTCACAGTCAATCAAATATACTATACTATATATTTTTATTTTATATAAAATATATATTTTACAAAATATTTTTTACTCTAAAATTACTATAAAATCAAAGCCATAAATCTAACCAAGTTATGTTCCAAATTTGAAGTTGATATCACAAAAATTGAAGTTCCCATGAGATTTTGTTTAGGCGTAGTACCAAAAATAGCCACCGGGTGCCATTGAATTCCTTTGAATTTAGTTGTATACATTCTGCCTTTACAAATTAATAAATTTCTATCCAAATATCAGTTCTGGTTTTGATCATAGGTTTTTAGATCATAAATTCTGAAATATAATGATGCCCATAAGGGAGGAGCCTGATTAAATAAGTACCGTTTCTATAGTAACGCAACATTCAATTATAAAACGTTTTTCACAGGATGAATTCTGAGTTTATAAGCTTTCAAATGATACCTAATTAATGATAACTACTAAAATATGTGATATAATAAAAAAGCAGAATTTTAGAGGAATATATATATATATATATATATATATATATATATATATATATATATATATATATATATATATATTATAATTTTAGAGAATAATATTATACTATATTTTTTTTATTTAAAAATACTAGATTATATGTTTTATTATGAAATTTTAGCATAAAAACAGAAGTTTCAATGATTTTTTGTGACAAAGGTCAGACCTCCTGTTTTCTGAGGTGCACTCTTGTCATAAATTCATCAATTACTCTTCCTACATAATTTGTAACACAAAACAGGGGTAAAAGATCTATTTAGAAATCTTAGACCTTTCCAACAATACATAATTTGTCATAATTAGATAAGAATTTAATAGAAATATAGTGAAGTAAAGTTAGGCGTCCTGGTACCGGGGACGGTGACAGTTAAGGGGTTAAAGACTCCCTGAATCAAAATTTGACTTTTAGGGTGTAGTATAAGCAGGAGAATTGAGACGCAGCCAGACTACATTAGTCACCTGACTGATTCCACCGAACGTGACGTCTGTGCCATGAAGTTTCGGGGCGGAATTCATGTTCCGTCACACCCCTAAAAGCTACTGATTATATATCCACCCAAAGGACCCCAGACACAGCTTCTTTGGTTGATATAAGTGTGTAAGTGTGTGTGTGTGTGTGGTTCCTCCATCAGGCCAGTGTTTCAGTGTGTAAGTGTGTGTGTGTGTGTGGTTCCTCCATCAGGCCAGTGTTTCAGTGTGTAAGTGTGTGTGTGTGGTTCCTCCATCAGGCCAGTGTTTCAGTGTGTAAGTGTGTGTGTGTGGTTCCTCCATCAGGCCAGTGTTTCAGTGTGTAAGTTGTGTGGTTCCTCCATCAGGCCAGTGTTTCAGTGTGTAAGTGTGTGTGTGTGGTTCCTCCATCAGGCCAGTGTTTCAGTGTGTAAGTGTGTGTGTGGTTCCTCCATCAGGCCAGTGTTTCAGTGTGTAAGTGTGTGTGTGGTTCCTCCATCAGGCCAGTGTTTCAGTGTGTAAGTGTGTGTGTGTGGTTCCTCCATCAGGCCAGTGTTTCAGTGTGTAAGTGTGTGTGTGTGGTTCCTCCATCAGGCCAGTGTTTCAGTGTGTAAGTGTGTGTGTGGGTTCCTCCATCAGGCCAGTGTTTCAGTGTGTAAGTGTGTGTGTGGGTTCCTCCATCAGGCCAGTGTTTCAGTGTGTGTGTGGTTCCTCCATCAGGCCAGTGTTTCAGTGTGTAAGTGTGTGTGTGTGGTTCCTCCATCAGGCCAGTGTTTCAGTGTGTAAGTGTGTGTGTGGTTCCTCCATCAGGCCAGTGTTTCAGTGTGTAAGTGTGTGTGTGGTTCCTCCATCAGGCCAGTGTTTCAGTGTGTAAGTGTGTGTGTGGTTCCTCCATCAGGCCAGTGTTTCAGTGTGTAAGTGTGTGTGTGGTTCCTCCATCAGGCCAGTGTTTCAGTGTGTAAGTGTGTGTGTGGTTCCTCCATCAGGCCAGTGTTTCAGTGTGTAAGTGTGTGTGTGGTTCCTCCATCAGGCCAGTGTTTCAGTGTGTAAGTGTGTGTGTGTGGTTCCTCCATCAGGCCAGTGTTTCAGTGTGTAAGTGTGTGTGTGTGGTTCCTCCATCAGGCCAGTGTTTCAGTGTGTAAGTGTGTGTGTGGTTCCTCCATCAGGCCAGTGTTTCAGTGTGTAAGTGTGTGTGTGGGTTCCTCCATCAGGCCAGTGTTTCAGTGTGTAAGTGTGTGTGTGGTTCCTCCATCAGGCCAGTGTTTCAGTGTGTAAGTGTGTGTGTGTGGTTCCTCCATCAGGCCAGTGTTTCAGTGTGTAAGTGTGTGTGTGTGGTTCCTCCATCAGGCCAGTGTTTCAGTGTGTAAGTGTGTGTGTGGTTCCTCCATCAGGCCAGTGTTTCAGTGTGTAAGTGTGTGTGTGTGGTTCCTCCATCAGGCCAGTGTTTCAGTGTGTAAGTGTGTGTGTGTGTTCCTCCATCAGGCCAGTGTTTCAGTGTGTAAGTGTGTGTGTGGTTCCTCCATCAGGCCAGTGTTTCAGTGTGTAAGTGTGTGTGTGGTTCCTCCATCAGGCCAGTGTTTCAGTGTGTAAGTGTGTGTGTGTGGTTCCTCCATCAGGCCAGTGTTTCAGTGTGTAAGTGTGTGTGTGGTTCCTCCATCAGGCCAGTGTTTCAGTGTGTAGGTGTGTGTGTGGTTCCTCCATCAGGCCAGTGTTTCAGTGTGTAAGTGTGTGTGTGGTTCCTCCATCAGGCCAGTGTTTCAGTGTGTAAGTGTGTGTGTGTGTGTCCTCCATCAGGCCAGTGTTTCAGTGTGTGAGTGTGTGTGTGTGGTTCCTCCATCAGGCCAGTGTTTCAGTGTGTAAGTGTGTGTGTGGTTCCTCCATCAGGCCAGTGTTTCAGTGTGTAAGTGCGTGTGTGTGGTTCCTCCATCAGGCCAGTGTTTCAGTGTGTAAGTGTGTGTGTGTGGTTCCTCCATCAGGGCCAGTGCCGCGGCGGGACAGGCGGATCTCCTCCGTCAGCAAGCGGAGACTGGAGAGAAAGCAGCGGAGCTGGAGCGGAAAGAACAGGAGCTTCAGGATCGAGACACTACACGAGGTGAGACACTACAATTATATTCACGTTTATTTATATAGCGCTTTTCACAATACACATCATTTCAAAGCAGATTTACAGATAATGCACGAGTTCACTTTACAATTTACAGTGATCTGTTATCAGGTGTATGTATGTAAGTTATGGATTTCAGAAATGCATGCAAAATATATTAATTTAAACAATGAAATAATTGAATGCAGAAACAATGAGTTCATTGAAGTAATGAATACTACAGCACTGATCTCACTCTGGAGGTGTCCTTCTGAATGTTTGCTTGCAGGTAAAGAGAACAACTGGCCACCTTTGCCCAGGTTTTTCCCTGTAAAACCTTGTTTTATCAGGATTTTAATGAAGAAATTCCTGTGGAATATCAGCGGGTTTGCAAGATGATGTACTACCTCTGGATGTGTAAGTGAACACACACGTGTTGGAAAACAATCAAAAGTATTCAACCCCCATTGCAAATCATGTTTATTGCCAAATTGTACAGATTTCAGCCGTTTGCATTGAACAAATCAAACAAAAGCAATTGAAATCACTCAATATAACAAATTTTTCAAGTGGTTTCCCCAATTTCAACTTAAAATGCAACTTTAGGAAATCGATCAAGACTCAGCCATCTTGAAGGACACCTCAATTCTCCTCAAGGATATGTTTTATCTACTAAATGTGATGAAAGTATAAATTATCCGTACACTTCACATATTGTATTGTATACTTTATTGTGCCCTTAGGGAAATGTGTCTTGGGCACAGAGTATGATGCATTTCCAGAGTAAAAATAAGACATTGAAAAGAAATAAAAATAGATAAATATGTATAAATAAATTCTAAGTTAGTCACATGATGTATCTAGCCTAAACAATCCATACAGTAGTACAAAACACAAATAGTGGTGCATAAACCTTAATAAATAACATTATTTATCGCTCTCTATTATAATTTTTAAGTAATCAGTCCAAACATCAGTCACAATCATTTTAATCTATACTTGACTTTGCAGTTTAAATAAAAAACACATCTTGCATATTTCAACAGGGTATCTTACTTTATTATTTATTATGAATATCTTAACCCTAAAACTGTATTCTGGACAAATGTGGGCAAAATAGTTTTGATTTATTTTAAAAAATACTTCCCTTGATCTGAGCGGTACAAGACTTGACTACTTTTCCTAAGTTTGCCTCCTGAACACACACTATTTTTTTTACTCAATTCTACAATGTTAAGTGTGAAAAAACTCCTTAATCTTATATTTGGGTCAAAAATGGGCACCCATAGAAATGAATGGGAAAAACTGTAATTTAGAGCATTCTAAAAAAAGCCAAAATAAGACACCAGGTGACAGCAAAGTCACTTCATCTTTAGGTTTTAGCTCTAAGAACTTATTGGAATGATATTTTAATGTAGTTACAAAAATAAAACTACATAGCAATTCATTTACATAGAAATAATTTACATAGAAAATATGGTACTTTTTGAAGTAAATAAATTCAAAAATACCCCAAAATAAAGAAAAACACCATAAATGGATAGACAAAACTTTATCAAAGACAGTGATATAACATTTATAATAAATAAAAATTAGGATCACACCTGAGTCCTCTGTGCCCACATTTGTCCACAATTACAGGATTAAGGGCTATAAAGTGAATACAGCAAATTGCAATTGCAATTTTGCAATAAAAGTTGCATTTTCAGTTAAATTTGGGGAAACCACTCGAAACATTTGTGTTTAGCCATTTCAATTACTTTTGTTTGGTTTGTTCATTGCAAATAGCTGAAAGTCTGTAAATGTTGCCAATAAACGTGATTTGCAAGGGGGTTGAATAATTTCAGATAGTTACAAATTCACAGAATTTATGTATTTTTTAAGTCTGCATTTGTGTAAAAATAAAAATGTTTTAATGTTCATGACGTTTTCTCTCATGCATGCAAAAGATGTGTGTACTGTGCCTACTATACACACTGCATGCTATAAAATAGTTTGAGAAGTACGTTGTATGCTAGCAGCGATGCTTGTTAGCAAACATTTGATGAAATTGCTCTGTGAGCGCCTGTAATAATCCACATGTTGTTGCTCCACAGATCACAGTGCGACGCTGCTCCTGAACCTGCTGGCCTGTCTGGCGTATTTCTCCATAGACACGACACGAGGAGTCGACTTCGGACTCGCAATCCTCTGGTTTCTTCTGTTCACTCCCGTCAGCGTTCCTCTGCTGGTACAGACCCGTCTACAAGGCCTTTAAGTGAGTTCAGTGTTGATACGTTGCATTATTTTGGTAACAATTTACAATATGGTTCATTAGTTAACATGAACGAATGAACAGCATTTATTAATCTTAGTTGATATTAATTACAACATTTGCTAATACGTTATTAAAATTAAAGGTTGTATTAGTTAACATTAGTGTGAACTAATGAACAAACGATGAACAGCTGGATTTTTTTTAGCGAAGAATAATATTGTAACAAATGTATTGCTCATTGTTAGTTAATACATTAACTAATTAACCTTAGTGTAAAGTGTTATCATTATTTTTTAGCCTCACCCTTCCTTAAAATTTAAGTATAAAGTGGTACAACAAATACTACCAATAAATATCTTTATCTTTTTTTACATTACAATAAAGAATGACATTTTTAAAGTCGAAAGTTGAACGATGAAACATTGAACTAATAGTTCACCCAGTACATTAGGACAATTGTTTCGTGTTACAAGTTTTTTGGTATGTTATGTTTAAATATGCTCTAATTTGCATAGATTTCCAGAACTGAATTTTTAACATTAAACAAAGCTGATTCAAAATTCTTCTTTCATATGATCTTTTTAACATTTTTTATGAGAAAGTTTTGGATTTCTCTGTTTATTGCTCCAGAAATCAGTAAAATAGAATATAGAAAATCAGAAAATAGTGTCTACAGCCATAAAAATCACAACGTTTTCAGGAATGAAATGTTAAATCTGTCCCGTGACGTATGAACAAACCTCTCTGTAAAAACACTCAGAATATAGATTGGAATAAAGCTGTAAAGTTCGGTGTCTGTAAAGCTGCTGAAGTGCACTTTTCTGAAGAAAAAAATCTTTTGATAAATCAGTCTTTAAAGATGCAGACCGTGAAGTTAAATAGTTTTGGGGTTATTTTGGGCTATTCTGCATCCATATCTTGTCATCTTTCTTGTCAAATAGTGGAAAGACAGTGACCACATTAAATGTTCACTTAAAAAAAAAAATAACTTTTGCTGATAATTTACTCACCCCCATGTCATCCAAGATGTCCATGTCTTTCTTTCTTCAGTCGAAAAGAAATTAAGGTTTTTGATGAAAACATTCCAGAATCTCCATATAATGGACTTCAATGGGAACCAAACGGTTCAAGGTCCAAATGAGAGTTTCAGTGCAAACTGTTCAAAGGGCTTTAAACGATTCCAGACGATGAATAAGAGTCTTATCAAGCGAAACGATCGCTCATTTCAAAATGAACATCTTTTTTCGAGTCATTTGGTTAATTCAACGAACGAAATGACTTGAAAACATGAATATATCTTATCAAACTTATCTATTGTTCTCTTATTTACCAACAATATAGTAGCAATAATAAATAATAAAATATTTCTTACTACCTTAACTTAATTAATTATATGTTTTTTGTTTTTACATTAACGTTTTAGTATTATAGCCCAAAATAATTTGCTGTTTAGCACGAACAATGTAATTTCGTGGTGGAAATGACTGTGGCGGAAATGACATTTCCCCCCTTTCCTTCTAAAATATCATGCTATGTTAGCCTGTTATTATTACTTTTACAGTTAGCATTAAATATACACAAATGACACATTATTAAATTAATTTTATCCAGTTATTTTTACGTCCATGTGAAGCTGTTTGGAAATGACGGCCAATAAACATATTCTCAATTTTAGTCATATTTACCTTGATTTTTCTTCTTTTCATTACCCCTAAAGAGGTCACCCTTTCACCCAGCCATGTGTTCACTGTGGAGTTTCTATTGCTATGGTTACTAAGAATTCAAACCTAAAACAATGATCTCAGAGATTCTATTTTGTACAGTGTGGCGGAAATGACAGTGAACCCAAGGGACAAGGGTTCACTATGAAAAATATAAGAAAATGTGAATGAATATTGCAATATACAATATGTATTATTGAAATATACATTATTTTATAATTTGTACTTAAAATCTACATTATTTAAATATTTAATTTAGAATTAAGCGAGGTTGAAGGTACAAAGTCTGGCTTAGGGACAGGGGAAAACAGTAAAAATCATGCATAAAAGGCCTCATATTATATAATAAAAAGAATGATTGAGCCATGATAATTTTTTTATAAGTTCCCCTTAGGGTGAAGTAAGTAAAAAAAAAAGAAAAATGTTTTTTTATTTTTTTTTATTGTATTATTTCATCCAGGGACAAGAAAAGTACCATAGTTAAAGAATCACCCATATACACCCAATCTGAATGTTTAATATTAGTCATGACGGGTTGATTATTGACAGGTTACACTTTAATGTAACTTTTCTTTTGTTTTGCAGATCTGACAGCTCCTTCAGTTTCTTCTTTTTCTTCTTCATTTTCTCGTTCCAAGTGATTGTGTACATCATCCAGAGCGTGGGCATCCCTGGCTGGGGGAACAGGTGAGTGTCGTGTTTGCACAGCTCTGGTTTAAGTGTGTGTGATCTGAATCTTCACGTGTTCTTCCTCTCGGCATGTTTTTAGACAGATCGCCTCCTCATAATCTGTCGGTGTGTTGGTTTTCCGGGGCTCTCTCTGTGAGTGTGACTCTGTTTTCTGCTGACCCGTCCTGTACTCTTCTCAGCTATGTGCTTTTTTCATTTACAGTTTCATACTGTTTATAAGAGGTGCATTAATATGTATTGTGCATAGTTCACCCACAATGGAAATTTCGCTTTTAGTTGCGTTTCTGTCAGAACTTCATTAAACTACTATATATAATGTTGATTATAATGTATAATAATTCAATGGGGGAATATTTGTGGGTCCTGATAATGCCAAATCTCTGAAATTAGCTGTAAAAAGTGGCCAACATTATTTTAAACACATCTAGTCAGTGAAAGAGTGCAAGCATGTTTGACTAAAACAAGCTTCAGAATTATGAAATATTATTATTCTGGTGTCTCTATTGTCTGTGCTTTGGGTTTCCAGCATTAAATCCAATCCTATTCATTTACACACACAGTGTAATATCAAATTTAGCATTTTAATCAATAGAACACCTTTTATCATATCTCTAGGGTATCGCAATAATATCCTATTGTGAGTTTAATAATATCGTGACATGTCACGAGTTTAATCGCTTCGTGACATGAGGGTATCGTTACACCCCTAATATACACCCCTATACTCTTGCTGAGGCAACCATTGCTATTAATATCCTACAAATCTTTTACCATCATTTAAAATTAGAGATAGCTGAATTTAATTTTAATTAAATTAAAAATAATATTTTATTTTTAAAAAGTAAAAAATTAAAAAAATTATTTATTTAATTGAATAAAATTTAAATTTTATTAATTAAAATTTAATTTAAAAAAATATATTTTTTTTATCTAATTATTGTCTTTTGTCAAATGAATTTGGACAAAGATAGTTGTGTGTTTGCTGAGGAGAGGTGTGGGATTCCTTCCTAAACCAAAAAGTTGATCATATTGTTTGTTTAGCGGATTTAAGAAAGAAAGTCACGTTTATTTTTATTTATGTAGTGCTTTTTTACAATACTGATTGTTTTAACCTTCAAATGGTCTTCGTTTCCTGTTTACACTTCTGGGCTTCGGGGTCTATATGACCCCAACAATTGATTGAGTAATTGTACAAAAAATATACATTTTTAATCATACAAATAATATATCATTTTTTTTTTTGTTTACTTCTCATCTATTCATTAATTCTGTGTTTTTGGAGATATAAAGTACTTTTCTATTTTCTTATGATACATTGCATTTATGCACTAGTACTAGACCTTCATTTCTGTGTAAAAATGTCCATATTTATGTCGGATTTTTTTTTTCTTTTTTTTTGAAACATGAAGAAAAAAAAAAAAAAAAAATATATACATATATATATATATATATATATATATATTTTTTTTTTTTTTTTTTTTTTTTTTACATTTCCCATTCATTTCAATGTGGGGTCATATTGACCCCAAAGACCAGAAGTGTAAACATTAAGTAAGTAAAGTAAAAGTCTGATTGAGGGTTACAGCAGCTTTACAGTGAGAACAGGAAAATATTGCAACAAAGTTTGTTTCTAGAAAAAAATAGCATCATAGTTCAGCTTAAGTGATGTTTCATTTTTTATTTAAAAAAGTTAATATTTATATATACAGCCGCTCTGGAGAAAACGTGATGTCATCGTCCAGCTCAGTTCTCATATAATGATGTCACTGCAGACAGATCAGTAATATTGAATATGAAATGAACATGTGTATACTGTATGAAGCTGTAATGTGCTGATATGATTGTGTGTCAGCGGCTGGATCACGGCCATCAGTGTGATCAACACCAGTAAAGCTGTGTCCGTCTTCATGATGCTGGTCGCCGTGTTCTTCTCTGTCAACGCCATGCTGTCCGTCGTCTTACTCAAAATGGTGAGTTATTTTACTTTTTTTTCATCAAACTGCATATAAATCAAAACTGAAGTTTAAAATGTTTAGTTAAAATTTGTATGTTTGGTTTGTCATTTAGTTTGTTAATTTAAGTTTTTTTTTTTTTTTTTTTGAGTTTCGTTATGTGCTTTCGTTTGTCATTTTATCAGTTTAAATATAAATATACATTTAGGGCTGTCAAACGATTAATCACATCCAAAATAAAAGTTTGTGTTTACATAATATATGTGGGTGCACTGTGTATAATTATTTATATATATATAAATACACACACACATGCATGTATATTTAAGAAAAAAATAGTATTTATATATAAAATATTTATATTTATATATAATATGAATTATATATAAATCTACATACAGTATATACATGAACAACACAAACTTTTATTTTGGATGCGATTAATCGTTTGACAGCCCTAAATATATATATTTATATTACTAATATATTTATATTATATTATATTATACTACTAAATTACCATTAGGTCTAATTTTAGGGTTTTTATCTATTTCCAATTCATAATTTTAATGCTTCAACTTAAACTTATTTTAAGACAACTTTTCAAGTTTTTCAACTATGTATATTTTATTTTAGCTTTTTTTTACCCTCATTTAAATAGGGGTGTAACGAGACCCTCATGTCACGATACAATATTATTGCGATACTCCAAGACATATCATAAAAGCTTAACAAAAATTATACTGTTGATTTAAAATGCTAAATTTTATATTACATTGTGTGTGTAAATGAATATTCATGGATTTAGTGCTGAAACCCAAAGAACAGGACAATACAGACTCCAGAATAACAATATTCATGATTCTAAAGGTGAAAATACAGAATTATTTTAGACGAACGTGCTTGGACTCTTTCACTGACTAGATATGTTTAAAATAATGTAGGACACTTTATACTGATAACATCAGACATTTGGCATTATCAGAACCCACAAATATTCCCACATTGAATTATTTTACATTATATATAGCAGTTTAATGTAAAACAAAAAAAAATTTCTCACACAGTAATTTTTATTTTGGGGGAACTATCCACAATATGTATTGTTGCATTTTTGTATTGCGATATATTGTGGCACGATATATTGTTACACCCCTAATAAATGGTCTTAAAAGGAAACCTGTAGGAGCTCTGCTGAAGGACTCGATCTTCTCTATCGTTCTTCATCCGATCCTCTTGTTGTAAACTCTCTCGTTCACTGACTCTGGCGTGTGTTTTCAGGTGCACTCCATGTACAGACACACGGGCGCGAGCTTCCAGAAGGCCCAGGACGAGTTCTCTCAGGGTGTCGTCACGAACCGAGCTTCCAGTCCGCGCCGCCACCGCCGCGCTTCAGCCTTCCAGTAACATCCACCGAGAACATCTGCAAACCTCCAGCGGAAGGACTATCCTTGTCCGAGGCTTCTCATTTGGTTGACTGAAAAACACGTTTGGGTGAAAGTTACCTGGATGTTGATCGATGAGACTTCAGGATCTTCCTCGTGTAATGAAGGCAAATATATACCGGTGGTTTCATGCAAAAGTTACATTAAGTTAAAGTGTTTCAAGCGGCACTATTTACTTTGAACTTTGTGATGTTACATCATTATAATAGTCAATCCATGTTTCCAGACTCTTTCCAGTGATTGTCCCTGCTATATTAGATATTGTTGTATGTTGAACACTCTTTGGTTTAGTCCAGCTAAATGTATTAATCTCAGTAATGGTTTTACAATATTTGAACAAACTTTATCTATATTCTGCGTATCTGTTTGTTACATTCTCAAACTGACGTGATGATTTTGCAGTGTTCTTAATTACGAACAAAATATGTATATATTTATAAATTAATCGATTTTATTTTACTGTGGTTCAATTGGGTGGACATCTGTTTTATGAGTTATTGTTGAATAAATTTATTCAGATTATGATGTTCATTGCTGTTTCTATATGCAGTATATAATTATAGTTATATTGTAAAGTGGGGTCTAAGCTTATTTTGATGAACGTACAATGTAACTAATATTATGTAAAACGGTTTTACTTTGAGTACTGTTTAAATTTATGTTGAAACAATGTATCCAACATCAGTTAATAATGTCAGCAATATTTAATCGAAATATTTTAACTGTCTGAAGAAGAAAATAAAGCATAACTGACATTGAAACTTCTGTTTTTAAACTAAAAGTTCATAATAAAACACATAATCTAGTATTTTTCAATAAAAAATAAAAAATTATAGTATAATATTATCCTCTAAAAATTGTAATATATATAATCCTCTAAAATATAATGTTATTTTTTTATCGCCTTTTTTATTATATCACATATTTTAATAGTTATCATAAATTAGGTATCATTTGAAAGCTTAAACTCTTATGAATTTATCGTGTGAAAATTGTGTTTATAATTGAACATTGTGTTACCATAGAAACGGTACTTAATTAATCAGGCTCCTCCCCTTTTGGGCATCGTTATATTTCAGAATTTATGATCAAAACCTTTTCTAATTTTGACAAAACACATTTTGTCAGAAAGGCCTGTGTCTCAAGATTCTAAATTTTGTTACAAAATTGATATTTGGACAGAAATGTATTAATTTGTAAAGGCAGAATGTATACAACTAAATTCAATGGAATTCAATGGCACCCGGTGGCAATTTTTGGTACTGCGCCTAAACAAAATCTCATGGGAACTTCAATTTTTGTGATATCAACTTCAAATTTGGAACACATCTTGGTTAGATTGTACGGCTTTGATTTTATTGTATTTTTTAAAGTGTTTTCACTTCAGTAATAATCTGCTGTGTGTTTACTTTAAAACAAGACCTAACTTGGGTATATATTCCAAAGCACTCATGAATTACAACCATTTAAGTTTGAATAGTGCATTTTAACCCCCATTCTCAATTTGGGGTTAAGGAGAATATAGTGTAAGACATAAGTGTCTTATGTCAAGAAACATTTAGTTAATTTACCTATTTAGATGCAGGTGTATTACTACTAGATTAAGTTTGTCAAGGAAAAACTTTGGTAAAAAAATGGTAGTAGTTTCAAAGCCTTGAAGTCTTTAAGTTTAAGGTAGTTTTAAAAGAATGTCGAAGGAATGAAGATTAATTGGAGTTAAACTGTATTGTATAATTTAAATATTCTGTCGATAGGATTTGTCCTGAGTTTTGACTGAAGTTTGGTGGTTGTAGGTTGTGTTTGTCATTATAGTAATATTAAAGTAGCCTAATAGTTCACCCAAAAGGAGAAAATCACTCACCCTCCAGCTGTTCCAATATGAGTTTCTTTCTTACTGAACAAAAAGATGATATTTTAAAGACTAATGAAACAGTTGATTCACCACCTTGACTTCCATAGTATTTTTTTTCATACTATGGATGTCAATGGAGAACAGAAACTACATATTCTTCAAAATATCATCGTTTGTGTTCAGCATAAGAAACAAATTGATACAGATTTGGAATAACTTGGGTGAACTATCCCTTTAATGAATAGGCTTATACAAGTAAGTCTGTTACAATTCATTTTAATGTTTTCCTGTTACAATGTATAGGCTAATTATACATTTAAATAATGAGTTCGCTAATATTAATGAACTTCATGTACTTACTAATGTTATATAGTAGGATTAGGGTTAGGTTTAGGGTTAGTTGCATGTTTACTTTTATAGTTGTTACCATAGTAGTGTAAGTAATACATTTAAATAAATAAAAAGAGGCTTTATATGGCTTTCTCACGCCAACATAGATATTCATCCTATTATACTTTTATTTTATTCATCCTATTATTTTACTTTATATTTACTTATATTTATTATGCATTCAATATTGTACTTTTTTAGTTAATTTATTTTATTAACAAACTACGCTATAGCTTACCTTACAGTATTACAGCAGCAGTTTCGTTTCTGACGATCACATGATCACGTTGTTGTGATCAGCCAATCATATTACGGTCTGAAAATATTGTTGAAAAGCCAGCCAATCAGAGCGTTCTTGTTAGAACGAAGCGTTGCTCTCAACAGAAACACAAAGTTTACACACCTGTAACAAAATGTCTGGAAGCAGAATAATAAATGTGAGCGTGCGCGACGTGAGATTCCCGACTTCACTGAGAACAACATGGATCGGATGCAATGGTTTGTTTTCTCTGGTGTTTATATCAGTCACGTTATGCACCAACAACAATGAATGCATTGCAGTTGTAATGAATGTGACTGATTCGCAGCACACCGATCCGGATTACTCGGTGGCGTATGTTGTTCTCGAGACGGACACGGAACTGAAGGGTTATGGCTTGACTTTTACTGTGGGAAGAGGGACGGAGATCGGTGAGCTTCAAAATTTAGCAATTATACAAATACTGTATGTCATATGACCATGGCGCGCGAGGGCAGAATGTCTTATTCAATAACGACACGAGCCTGACACCCTCTGGAGAAAACTGGCATCAAGTAAAACTCTCATAAATGGAATGATATTGAGTTTACCCAATTCAAGATTCTTGGTAAATATGAACGAAACCAGCTGTAAAAACAATGTCTTTGCAGTTTATCTTGATTTTTTTCATTTAAAATCTGTGAATCATGGACTTTTTAAACGCATGACTGCCTCTACAAGCTTTGACTATGGACAAAAATCCAAAGTACACCTTAATATCAACACAAAAATGGTTCATTGACCAGAGAATGAATATTTAGCATTGGCGAACACAGCCTCCTTTGATTAAACCCCTAATGCAAACATGTGCGATGAACTAAAGAGGAGAGTCCACCTCAAAAGCGACTCAATGGTTCGTTTACTCGACAATGACGCGTTTTTCACTTAGCCCACGAATGTTGCCAAAACGATCCCGTCGACACAGAACCACGAAAATGACTTAAAACGAACTAAAAACGTTGTATTCTGCCGTCAGGCCAGTAGATGGCGAAGTCACTTTTTAAAGAAAAGTTACGCAACTATAGCTGAACTGAATGATGCGCATCACGTCGCGTTTTCACAAATTCATGTTTTTGTAGTTTACAAGGAGATGAAAACGGGATTGTTCTCAAAAGCATGCATTTTGAAACCCTAAAAAGTTAGCATTTTCAGGCCCGCTAAATGTAAATAAAAGGCCAAAAGGCACACAAAGTTTTTAGTTAAAAACTGGTGTGTGAAAGATAATACGTTTGCGGCTCTAAAATATCTTAACTAAAACTACAAAATGTAAATATTTTGTATGCATTTTGGCCGTTAATTTACACAACAACAGCATTTTGCACACTTTTGAAAACGATGACGTTATCATTCTCGTGTACAATTTCAAAAACATGAATTTGTGAAAATGGTGACTGATTCACGCGTATTATCTTTTCAGTCTATAGGCGTGTGTGTTCTGTTACAGTCACATCGCCATCTACTGGCCTAGTAGCAGAATACAGTGTTTTTTGTCGCTTTTGCGGATTCGTGTGAATGGGGATCGTATTGAGCAACGTTGTTCGTCTGTACGAGAAAAACACAAAGGAAACTTTTCCATTTTTAGAATATTATTGTAGTGTAAGCGTACCCTTTAGATATGTTACCATGGTTGCACAAATAATTAAATAAAGAAGTGGCAAAAATTGGGGAACACATTTCAGATAACAAAAATAGTTTTTTTTATGATAAGAATATTTTACGAACTATTTTACCAAAGGTTAATATTTTGAATGATAGACTTGTTTTGCTAATATTTACAAATATTGGTGCTCCAGTAATAATAATAATGTCTGCATGTACTCGTCCACGCTATTCGGCCATTAAAATATCATCCTGGGTGCGTTTCCTGTACAACGACATAGTTAACTACTTTTAATGAAACTGTTTGAGATGCATTTAACGCTAGTATTTGTTTTATATAAATTACAGGTATGCCATCTGAGGACTATTTCTAATTGTTCTCAGTTGTTTCGCTTTATTACCAGACTCAATATTTGGCTCGTTCTTACATAGTACAGCGAGTTCGCACATGCGCACTTTTCAAACACGTTAGTTCAAATCTTTTAAAAAACTAAAAGACTGTAAATTACATAAAATAAAAATATATAACAATTTTATTTATGTAATATTTCAAAATATGTAAAAATATGTAAATTGCTAAAATATCTAATTTTTGTATTCCCATTAGTATCCCTCAGTTCCAAATGATGATAGAAATTCCCATTTTTGGGGTCGAAAATAATTGAGGTTTTGTATAATTATTGTATATATTTATATAAATACACACATATGCATGTATATTTAAGAAAAAAATATTTTATTTTTTACAAAAATTTTATATATAAAATATTTATATATAATATAAATTAATGTGTTGTAGACAGAATTTTACATAATTTTGTATGCGATTAATCGTTTGACAGCCCTATTTTATATTATTGCTAACAATAAAAGAGCTGTCATTTTTTAGGCCTAGTTTATACTAATCTAGATCAGTGTGTGTGTGTGTGTGTGTGTGTGTGTGTGTGTGTGTGTGTGTGTGTGTGTGTGTGTGTGTGTGTGTGTGTGTGTGTGTAGTCGTATGTGCAGTTAAAGCCTTGTCTACGTTGGTGTTGGGAAAGTCTTTGGAGGAGATCACCGGTGACTTCAGAGGCTTCTACAGACTCCTGAGCAGTGATGGTCAGATGAGATGGGTGAGTGTCAGGTGTGTTTCCGTCCGCTCCAGACTTCTTCATGTTCAGCTCAATCAACATAATGATCTCACTGATAGATTGGACCAGAAAAAGGAGTTATCCAGCTGGCGACGGCAGCCATTCTGAACGCCGTCTGGGATTTATGGGCACGAGTGGAGGGAAAGGTGAGCAAAATCAATTCTTTTACATGTTGACAATTTGCTCAGATTTCGTAACAATTCATGAATACAGAATATCATTAAAGTTCAGAATTATATGTTTTGCAGCCCTTGTGGAAGCTGCTGCTGACATGGTGAGGATTTCGATTTGTATGTGCTTTAATGATCACAATTAAGATGCTAAACAAAGGAAAGTATGCAATATAGAAACTGTATTTCCATATTGTAAAATGTTTAATCTGGTTATTGAGCAAAATGTAAGACAAGACCTGATTTTTTTATTTTGCTCATTAGATTGTAGTTCTGACTTTTCAATGAAAGATTATGGGTCAAAAAATATAGAAATTAGGGCTGTCAAACGATTAATCGCGATTAATCGCCAGTCTAAAATAAAAGTTTGTGTTTACATAATATATGTGGGTGCACTGTGTATAATTATTTTGTGTATATATACACACACACACACATATATATATATATATATATATATATATATGTCATATATATATATATATATATATATATATAAATACACACACATGCATTTTAATTTAAGAAAAAAATATTATTTATATATAAAATATTTATATTTTTATATAATATAAATTATATTTAAATCTATATACAGTATATACATAAAAATATTTCTTAAATATATACAAGCACAAGCATGTGTGTGTATTTATCTATATAAAATAATTATACACAGTGCACTCACATATATTATGTAAACACAAACTTTTATTTTGGATGCGATTAATCACGATCAGATCGATTTGACAGTCCCTAATAGAAATGGATGAATTGTGCACAACAAGAAAACATAAATAGGGCCAGTGTTGGATTTTTATGCTCACGGTGAAGAAAGAAACTCTTGTTGTGCTTTTTAGATGTGTTGAACATTCATCATTATGTTTTTATGAATCCTCTGCCTAGGATCCTGTGAAGTTGATCAGCTGTATTGATTTCCAGATATATCACTGATGCGCTGACAGAGAAGGAAGCTTTAGGTGACGTCATTTAATCAGATATTCTTCGTATTATGAATTACTTCTTATACTCCATAATAATACGTCTTTTCTCTTCTTTTAGATATTTTGGTAAAAGCCAAAACGGGAAAGAAAACTAGAGGTGAGATCGGTTCATAAATGCCATAAACTGTTTAACATATTTATTTTATTTTTCATATTATAATTTTTCATATTTAATCAAAGCACATACATGCTCTGCAAAATATTTGGGGTCAGAAAAGAGTTTTGTTTTGGAAACATTTTTGGAAAGAGTTTTATATTGTAAAGGTGTTTGAGCGCCCCATGTTGTGTTTTACTGTAACTTCAGAAGCTCCAAACACGTGAGCAAAAGCAGCAATCTCATTGGTCGGATAGTTTTTGATGCAGCGCGTCAAAACCAAAAAAAACCCGAAAGTAACTCGTTGCAAACGATCGCTTGAACGTCAATATTTATTTTTCAAGTAAATTTTGTTTTTTTGCACTTTCTATCCATCAAAGTTTCCTGAAAAAAGCATAAAGCGAAAAATAAGCTGCTGTTTTCATCATTGATGATTAGAGCGGACCGATATTATCGGCCGATATTAGGCATTTTCCTAACTATCGGTATCAGCATTTAAAATGGCCGATAAATAAATATTTTTGTTCAAAATGCGGGTGTGGTGACTCATGTAATGGTGGCGATGCAAATTAAGCACATAAAAGCTGTCACAAAGAACTGGCAAAAGTAATGATTGAGAATACATCAAATATAGCAACAAGTAGAAATTTTAATTGTTTATTAATAACGAGTGTTTTCAGTCAATGTCGCGGCAAAGTTGACGGCGCTGACTCACGATCTTCAATGAACACACCAGAGAGAAATGCACATTACAGCAGAGTCTGTCTTTCCTTTTGAATTGTTCTGTTTAAAAGTAGACATTTCAGTATAGATATATTTCTCAGGTCTATACGCTGAGTTTCGGTTCATTTATGAGATGAGTTGCAGTTCCTTACCCATCAAAAGTTTGTACACACCAATAGGAAAGTGTGTCCAAACGTTTGACTGGTACTGTACTATAATACACACACTCATAATATTGCTACTGTATTATAATAAACACATTAAAAATATCGGCCGATATATCGGTATCTGGGCTTTTTTTATCAGTATTTTCGGGTTTATCGGGCATATTTTTCATTCGGCCCCATAAAATCTATATCGGTCTATTGATGATAATCATATATGTTTCTTGAGCAGCAAATCATCGTATTAGAAGGATTTCTGAAGGATCATGTGACACTGGAGTAAATGACGGGAAAAATTAGCTTTGATCACAAGAATAAATTACATTTTAATATATATTCACATAGTATATGCTTTAGCTATTTTACTTCTGAAACCCATTTGCGTTTTTAGGAACCCTTTTACGAACAGCCAAAACTTTAAGTTTTACAAAGTTTTACGTTTTTAGTTGAAAACGGTGTTCGTGTAAACAGCCCTAAGAGGCACAGGAATTATGTGCATGGATAAATCATTTAGCACTGCAATATTCCATAAACAATAAGACCCGTCAAGCTTGATTTGATGGTGTTTAAACCCCTGCAGAGGAGCAGATGTTAAGGGAGGGCTATCCTGCGTACACCACTTCATGTGCTTGGCTGGGCTACACTGACCAGCAACTTACCCAGGTACACTTGTTCTTTGGCTATTCGCTTTCTGTTATCATCATATTCTGATCCCAACAAATATCATTTGTTTGAATAGCTCTGCACTGAAGCTCTTGCCCAAGGATGGACCAAATTTAAAGTGAAGGTCGGGGCTGATTTGCAGGACGACATCCGTAGATGCAGCCTCATCCGAAAGCTGATTGGACCAGACAACACCCTGGTGATTCTCAGTCAAATTTGTATAACAGTAGATAGATACTTCAACCTGATCAGATTTAGCTTAAAGGGATAGATCACCCAAAAATGAAAATAAGCTCATGATTTACTCACTCTCAAGCCATCCTCGGTGTCTTTTATCAGACAAATTCAATCAGAGTTAAATTAATAAATGTCCTGACTCTTCTAAGCTGAATGGAGCGTAGATGCACTTTAATGATGGATAGATGCACTTTTATGATGCATAGATCTATGCACTTTTATGACGGATAGATGCACTTTTATCATGGATAGATGCACTTTTATGACGGATAGATGCACTTTTATCATGGATAGATGCACTTTTATCACAGATAGATGCACTTTTATTACAGATAGATGCACTTTTATCATGGATAGATGCACTTTAATGATAGATAGATGCACTTTTATCACAGATAGATGCACTTTTATTACAGATAGATGCACTTTTATCATGGATAGATGCCCTTTAATGATGGATAGATGCACTTTTATGATAGATAGATGCACTTTTAATGGATAGATGCACTTTTATGACGGATAGATGCACTTTTATCATGGATAGATGCACTTTTATCATGGATAGATCCAGTTTTATTACAGATAGATGCACTTTTATTACAGATAGATGCACTTTTATCATGGATAGATGCACTTTAATGATGGATAGATGCACTTTTATGATGGATAGATCTATGCACTTTTATGAACGGATAGATGCACTTTTATGACGGATAGATGCACTTTTATCATGGATAGATGCACTTTTATTACAGATAGATGCACTTTTATTACAGATAGATGCACTTTTATCATGGATAGATGCACTTTAATGATGGATAGATGCACTTTTATGATGGATAGATCTATGCACTTTTATGACGGATAGATGCACTTTTATCATGGATAGATGCACTTTTATCATGGATAGATGGACTTTAATCATGGATAGATGGACTTTTATCATGGATAGATGGACTTTTATCATGGATAGATGGACTTTTATCATGGATAGATGGACTTTTATCATGGATAGATGCACTTTTATCATGGATAGATGCACTTTTATCATGGATAGATGGACTTTTATCATGGATAGATGCACTTTTATCATGGATAGAATAGATGCACTTTTATCATGGACAGATGCACTTTTATCATGGATAGATGCACTTTTATCATGGATAGATGCACTTTTATCATGGACAGATGCACTTTTATCATGGATAGATGCACTTTTATCATGGATAGATGCACTTTTATCATGGATAGATGGACTTTTATCATGGATAGATGCACTTTTATCATGGATAGAATAGATGCACTTTTATCATGGACAGATGCACTTTTATCATGGATAGAATAGATGCACTTTTATCATGGACAGATGCACTTTTATGATGGACAGATGCACTTTTATGATGTATGGATGCACTTTTATGATGGATAGATGCACTTTTATCATAGATAGATGCACTTTTATGATGGATAGATGGACTTTTATCATGGATAGATGCACTTTTATGATGGATAGAGGCACTTTTATGATGGATAGAGGCACTTTTATGATGGATAGAGGCACTTTTATCATGGATAGATGCACTTTTATCATGGATAGATGCACTTTTATGATGGATAGATGCACTTTTATCATGGATAGATGCACTTTTATCATGGATAGATGCACTTTTATGATGGATAGATGCACTTTTATGATGGATAGATGTGCTTTCATGGACTTCAAAACAGCCATTCACTGCCATATTAAAGCTTTGAAGAGCCAGCGCATTTTTTAATTTAACTCTGATTGTAATCGTCTGATAGAAGAATGTGATATACACCTAGGGTGATTTGAGGGCGAGTAAATCATGGGCTAATTTTCATCTTTGAGTGAACTATCCCTTTAAATTGAATGTTAATCTGGTCCAGACTATGAACTCAAGGCTGTGTTTGGTTGGGGTGTTTAGTGACCTCTTCTCTGTCAGATGATTGATGCTAACCAGCGGTGGGATGTTAACGAAGCGGTTAATTGGGTAACCAAGCTGTCAGAGTTTCACCCTCTGTGGATTGAGGAGCCCACGTGTCCAGATGATATTCTAGGTCATGCTTCCATCTCGAAGGTAAACTGGTTCACTGTTCGATTATTAGACCATGTTAGTCAGGTTTTGAGGGGTTTTTGTCTTGTTTTTAGGCACTTGCACCCTTTGGGATTGGAGTGGCCTCTGGAGAGCAGGTGAGAGTATATCTATTGGGTATTAAAGCCCGTTCACTCTAAGAATGATAACTATAATGATGATTACTATAATGAACTATATTAGTGTCCACACCAGCGGACAATATCATTTAGTTTATTCCATGTCGTTTGCCGCTTTAAATACGTGAGCTCTTAAAGCAGTTTGGATTCTGATTGGCTGTTAATCCTTGGCTGTGATTGGCGTTTCCGAAACTATTTAAGAACATCCATGCTTGTTTGCAGTGCCATAACCGGGTGATGTTCAAGCAGTTTCTCCAGGCCTCGGCTCTTCAGTTTGTTCAGATTGACAGCTGTCGGGTGGGCAGTGTCAATGAAAACCTGGCCATCATACTCATGGCTGCTAAGTTTAACGGTAAATCGAATGTTAATATCATACACACACCGTCTCATTTGCTTGTCTGTGAAATACAGGAGTGTGTGTGTTCTTGTTTGCAGTTCCCGTGTGTCCTCACGCCGGGGGTGTGGGACTGTGTGAGCTCGTTCAACACCTCATTCTGTTCGACTACATTTCTGTGTTCGGCTAGTTTAAGCAACAGGTGTGTGTATTCAACATATATGTGTGTATTCCCTAATGCTTTAAAGCCTTAATGCTTACTGAAAGAAATAGTTCATCCAAAACTGATGTTGTCATTTACACACCCTCATCATCATCATCTATCATCATATTATAATTATTATTATTTTGTAACACTTTACACTAAGGTATAATATATAATTACTATATAAGAGGCATGAAAGTTCGATTAGTGGACCAGTAATTAACCAGTACTACAGTACTTTATTTTTAATAAATAGAAATAATTCAATCATATAAACTTTCAAGATTAAATAGATTAAATTTTTGCTGTAAGATTTCACAACTAATCACTGACACTGTACCACAACATTTTACATTTCTTCAAGCATCAAATAACAATGAATCACTGCGCGACACTGCAGTTCCTGTGTTGTTTATTTGAGCTTTCATGACATTACATTTGAGCGTTGTTGCTGTTCACGGTCAGGGACTATTTTTTCTGGCGGAAAGAAGGCTTTTAGTGATTTTACTTCGTTGAAAGTTGCACTAATACATATTTTTTTACTCTAATATTTTTATTGTGTGGTAACCGGTTTATAAAAGTAATAAGGTACTCGAGGCAAGTGCTTTATTGATTGTGAATAACAACGTCCTTCAGCCGTGACTCATTCACGATACAGCACAGCCTCTCGTAACTTATTGCTTACGTAAATCATTCATTAACTTGATTGTTGCTGGACGACTATTTAAAGGAGTAGTTCACTTTTGAAAAAACGTTTGCTGATAATTTACTCACCCCCATGTCATCTAAGATGTTCCATGTCTTTCTTCTTCAGTTGAAAAGAAATTAAGGTTTTTGATGAAAACATTCCAGGATTTTCTCCATATAATGGACTTCAATGGGAACCAAACGGTTCAAGGTCCAAATGAGAGTTTCAGTGCAAACTGTTCAAAGGGCTTTAAACGATTCCAGACGGTGAATAAGGGTCTTATCAAGCGAAATGATCGCTCATTTAATAAAGGAAAAAGATTTATTCATTTTGATGAACAAGTTCGAACAGGAGTCACGAACGCGCATCACAGAACAAGAGCAAGGCGAGCATTTGAGCTTATAAAACTTAAACTTTGTTTTTTTTTTTTTAAATGATTGATCGTTTTCGCTTGATAAGACCCTTATTCATCGTCTGGAATCGTTTAAAGCCCTTTGAACAGTTTGCACTGAAACTGTCATTTGGACCTTGAACCGTTTGGTTCCATTGAAGTCCATTATATGGAGAAAAATCCTGGAATGTTTTCATCAAAAACCTTAATTTCTTTTCGACTGAAGAAAGAAAGACATGGACATCTTGGATGACATGGGGGTGAGTAAATTATCAGCAAAAGTTTTTTTAAAGTGAACTACTCCTTTAAGACACTTCACTAAGAGTTTATAACTCACTAACCACCATCCCTTGCTAACAGCAACATCCTAGACTTCAAAATAAATATAGAACATAAAGAAATCAGTGTAATGTTGGTCAAAATCATGTTAATATATTTAAAAATAAGGGCAAACAGCTAATTGTGTTTAGTGGAAGGTCAATGAAGTGAAGATTTTCAAGTGAAAAACGAAGTTTTGGGCATAAAGAAGGTTGTTCATTGAGTTTTTGCTCTGTATGTGTTGCAGGATGTGTGAGTATGTGGATCATCTGCATGAACACTTCAGAAGCCCCACCGTCATCAGAAATGCCCACTACATGCCACCAGCGGTGAGTAAAAGAAGAAAACTCGACAGCTTTAGGGATATCTGATGCCATTGCCTTAAAAATCACATTAAAATACACACAGAGGATCCCGTGAGCAAAATGCCGGCGCTCTAAAATGAAAATCAGTTATTCCACTTTTACTATACCACAGTTACACACATGTCTCCCTGAAACACTCGTGTGTGTGTGTCGAACTAGTTTATATTGATCAGTGTCTGTGTTTTTTGGCCGTTTTTGCTGTGAAATAGCTTTCTGAATTAATATGTTAATACTTTAGCCATGCAGTTATAGAACAATAATCCAGCAAAGCAGAATAAAAGTCAAATATAATTAATATTAGTAATGTAAAAATACTTATAATGTAATAAAATGATGAGCTCAGTGATGATAACACACCTTTTTGTGTATGTAATTGGCCTATTACATTTATACATTATGAACTTTAATTATGAATGACTACTGTACTGTATAACTGCACGGAAGTTAAATGCAATAAAATATAATTATAATTTTAAATAAAAATATTTATTATATATATATATATATATATATATATATATATATATATATATATATATATTTTTTTTTTTTTTTTTTTATATTTATATATATATATATTTATTTATTTATTTATTTATTTATTTATATACTGCCAGTAAAATCACAATTCAAAAACAATAATGAATGGTAACACTTATTAGTGGCCTTGTTACATATGTCACTTGCAGTAAAAACAGTAAATTATGCATAATTACATGCAACTAACCCTCAAATTAATATTACTCGCTACTTAAATGTGGATTACACTCTAACAAGGGGAGCTTAAAATAAAGTGTAACCTAATAAATAAAAGAATTAGCTCCATTTGGACAAACTTGTGTAAAATAAAAAGTGGGGATAAATAATATCAGAATAAATCAGTGTTTCTACATCTTCAGGATCCTGGATTCTCTTGTGAAATGCTGGAAGAATCTGTGCAAAAGCATCAGTTTCCCGAGGGAGAGGTTTGGAGAGATATTGAGAAGCAGTAAACATCAACACATGATCCTGAACTGACGGCTTATCAAATTAATATCATTCATAAACATACTTGAAACCCTAGATTGTCTTGATTGGCAAACTATGAGATGTAAGGGATCATTTTAAGGATAAATATCCTATTTTAATGTTTTTAAAGGTTATTTGCTTATGTTGCATTACTAAATGTTGGAAATCGAACGAGTGTGTGTTGAAACGTGTCTGTCTGCTAGTCTCGAAGTGAAGTGACTAAACATTAAGGTTCTTGAGAGAGCGACGACTGTAACCAATCAAATGAAAGAAGACGAGGGGTCATTTACATAGAACAGGTTTTTGCAGTTAAACGTTGCTATTTTTATGCATTTTCTTAACATATAATTATGTTTTGTCCTGGGTTCGACTCACAGCCAGCCAATTATATTATATTTTTGGATGAAAATTTCAACACATTTTTACCAAATTTGGGTTAAATATAGACAAACTCAAGTGTTGGGTTAACCCTAAAACCATATTCTGATATTTGCCCAAATGTGGGCAAAATATTTTTTTGATTTATTTTGTAAAAAATACTTCCCTTGATCTGAGCGGTACAAGACTTGGCTACTTTTACTAAGTTTGCCTCCTGAACACACTTTTTTTTTTTTTTTACTAAATTTTACAATGTTAAGTGGGTGAAAAAATAAACTCCTTAATCTTGTATTTGGGTCAGAAAATGGGCACCTATTGAAATGAATGGGAAAAACTGTAATTTAGAGCATCTAATATATATATATATATATATATATATATATATATATATAATGAAATATATATATATATAATGAAATATATTCCAAAATAAGACAACAGGTGACAGCAAAGTTACTTCATCTTTAGGTTTTAGCTCTAAGAACTTATTGGAATGATATTTTGATGTAGTTAAAAAAATATAAATAATAAAACATAAAAATAAGCATAATTTACATTGAAAATATGGTACTTTTTGAAGAAAATAAATAAAAAAGATACCTACCCACTATATTGGACAGACCCAATATAAATATGGACAGACCCAAATGCTGGGTTAAAAATGTAATTAAAAATGTACAGTTAAAAGTGAAAGAAGTACAAATAGCTTCCCACTGACATGTAGATTCCCTGTTTAACCCTAAACGTGTGCTCGAAATGATTACAATATGAGTATATTACAATATAAAAATAATATTTGTGAGTTCAAATGAAAATCGATGCATACTTTGATTTAGTATTGTTCACATTGCATATTTTCTTTTCAATCATATACTTGTACCTCATTTTTACACTCTTTCTCTATTAAAATGTCATGTGCAAGTGATTGATTTTCTTGAGTATCTATTCTCCATCAGGAGGCGCTGTTTCTCTTTCCATTAAAGTCATCTGGAGATCAACGTTATGCATGAAGGTGAGTTAGTCAAGGGGGTTCGGGGGCATCTTCCAAGAAAATGTGGTTTTCTCAGACCTACATTTGTGCATTTTAAGGTGTTTGAAGGTCATAAAAATGGTAAAACAACAGCTTTAAAAGCATGTCAGTGGGCAGTAGCATCAAATATCACAGATTCTTCAATATGAGTGAGGATTTTGAAATGAATGATCCATGCTTGGATGCAAATGCAGAATGTTTCTGCTTATTGTTGACAATACACAATCACACATTTCAAATAGGAATGGCCTTAATGAGAACTCATTTACATAGATAAAACACCAGTGCAATCTTTTTGTGTCCAGAGGAAAAGGAGAAATTTATATATTAGCATTAAAGATGGGTTTCAGCAACTAGTTTCTTTCTAAGGTTAGCTAATCAATATTTTTGGCACTAATCTGTCAAGTTAAAGTTTAATTGTGCACTCATAAAGAGTCACTTGTCACCACCTTCTGGCTTAATGATGCAAGTTGGACAATTGTGATACAAACGATGAAAAGGCTGATAATTGTGAACACATCTAAATATATATTTATACTTATGAATTGAGCTTATAGTTTATGTAATTAGCAAATGACATATGTGTTAAATAGGAATATATTGTAATAATGTTAAAAGGTGTAAAGATAGAGCAACATATCGTGGTACAATCATTGATGATAAACTTTCCTTTTGGATTTTATGGGCTACATAAGAAAACTAGACAGCGTTTGAGTCTACTTAGGAAGTTAAGAAATTTTGACATTGAAAGGAGGCTCTTGACGTCATTGTACAAAGCTCCTCCCTCTCCGCCATGTTGGTTGGATTCCCACGGTAAACCACCAGTATTGTTTACGTGTGTATTTAGCTCGGTAGTAAGAGAGATTCTTCACAATTCCGCACTGTTTTACCATGCCTGGAAGTCACTGCTGCGTTAAAAACTGCTCCAGTAACTCACACGAGACATATGGAAAACAAAACATAGGAACAATGGAATACGGTTTTTTATGTTATCAAAATGGACACAGCATCAGGGAGAGTATCTGACGAGGAGACGCTGGATTGCACGGTTGGCTGATGCCTTTAGTATACGATTTTCACTGTTTGCTGTGCCTTAATGAACATAGGCTACACAAGTGTTTGAGTGCCTTGTTCATTACTTTTTTATTTCTTTGAAATAAATGTTTGATACAACTTGATATGGCTTAACAATATTTGAAGAGTTCAGATGCAAAAGCTTAAGTGCCATTTAAATTTTCTTCTAAAATGATCATTTTAATCAAGCTTGTATATTTAAGTTCAGTAATTTCACTTAAATGGCAATGAAGATTACCTATTAATTGTCATTTAAGTGAAATTACTGAACTTAAATATACAAGCTTGATAAAAATGGTCATTTAGAAGAAAATTTCAAATGGCATTTAGAGGCTTTTGCATCTGAACTCTTCATTTATTCAGAACTGAAATATATGTAGTTTTTTGGACAATATAAGTTTTATGGACAACATTACTGTGAAACAGAAGAATAAACTAACACGAGTAATCAATGAAGCAAATAAGATCATCGGCCAAAAACAGAGCACATACAAGAGCTGTTCACATTTTTTTTTTTTTTTTTTTTTTTGGAGAAAAGGGCATTTTTAATATATTCAGACCAGTCTCATCCCCTCCATTCCTGCTTCGAGATCCTTCCGGCTACGGATACCGCTCGCCAAGAGGAATATTTATAAGAGATCATTTGTTCCATTGGCAGTGACTGTTTTAAACTCAATTCTCAATGAGGTGTGTGAATTTGCACATACTGTATTAATGTAACTTATGTATGTGTCATAATTCTGCCCTCTTGTCCAACTCTTGAGGCAGGATCATGACAGATCCTTGTTTTGTGTGCAGGCACGTGGCCTTGTGTTTGGGCTGTGTCTCGTTCTCTGGCCACACCCCCTTGTTACCCTCGTTTTGTCATCATTGCTTCATCTATGTCACCTGCTGTCAATGTCTGTTTCTCTCTAGTTGATCCCCTTGTGTTTGCTGTCTTGTGCCATGTCTATATCTTGTCTTAACGAAGTTGTGATATTGTAAAATCCTGATTTACATTCTTCCTGTATAGTTTAATGTCAAAGTTTTAGTCTAGTGTTAGTCTTTATTTTCCCTACCAGTGTTTGCCCCCTCCTGGGTTTTGTTTTCCCAGTTTTCTGTTTTAAAAAACGTTGTGTGTTTGCACACTGTCTGCAATTGGGTTCATCTGCTATCCACATACCAGTGTGTATTAATTATTTATTTCTTATGTGGTTTGTAACGTGGTTGTGCCAGTGTCAAAGATGAATTTCTGTCCAGTAGCCTACACCTGAACAGACAATGAAGTTAATCAAATCAAATTCGCATTCATGTTATTATATGCCTATATAGATGTCAGGCGGATATGATGGACTTGATTTATTGTAATTGAGAATGAACGTGCACGCGCACCCGATGTCTCTTTACGCGCAAATCACTCTCATATTTACTCGTATATTTACGAACGTTTCATGAATGAGACTCACTGTGAGGAACTGCAGGCACTCCAGCCAACGGTGACGTCACACGCACCCTCTATTAATAATTTCTGAACATCGAATCTCAGAATTTATTCACCCTTTTCTCATGGTTTCTAGAAAAGCAATAATTCTAATCATTTGCTCATTGCAACGCAGTGTGACAACATGCCCCGCCTGCACTGGGACAGCTTGCAGAACTATCTCAACTGTTAATTAACAGATTTAAGATAAAATAATATCAGACTTGTTTAAAATTAACACAAGAAACTTACTTTTGCTATGGTTAAATAAATGTTCAGTAATATCTTCAATATATAGGCTATATATTTTTAAAATTCTATAGTGTTGATGGCAACTAGAAAATTCGTCTGCTAACCTCCATAATGTGTCGTGTTTCAAATCAATGCCAGTTGGTACTCCTAATCAAATGATAACATTAATTACTGCCAGGTGGTGGTTAATTAATTGAATTAACGAGATGAATGCGTTCCTGATCTATTAAAGTCTGAAGAGTGGCTTGATAAGGGTTAGTCTTGGGTTATCAGTTTTCATGGCTGTGAGGGAGATTTGTGTTTGGAAGAAGCTCATTTTGCTGTTCCTTTGCTGTTGATGAACTTAAAGAACCAGGTAAGTGCCATTAGACTTTGAACAGAAGCATTCTGTTTTTATGTTAGAGTTGTTTACTAAACTTTATAGATGGTGAAAATAAGCTTTGTGAACCATTGAAGCATTCCTTCAACACCATTACTACTCTTGGTTTGTTTGCTATCCAGTGATCAAATGGATGATGGTTCTGTGGTTTTTTTTTCTGTTTTCCTCTTTCCTAACAGATATCCATGACTCGTTTTGATAAGACTCCAATTGCAAACAAAGTGACAGCGTCGATATGGCTCCAGCAGTGCAGATTCTGGTCTACAGCGTTCTTCTCAGTGAGACTGTAGCTGTGCTCTCTTACCACCCTTGACTCCAGTGTGGACCATCGGCCATTCGGCCTCCCTCTGTTGGACATTACATCTTCTTCGCCATGGACTTGCGGCCCCTTCGCTGCCCTACGGCTCTCCACCTCTTTCGCCTTTGACTAGCTCCGCCCTCCCTCAGGTTCCACCTCCATCTATGGTTGCTGCAGCTCAGCCTCTAACCTCAGGATCGCTGCTTCCACTTCAAGGGGTCGGCGCTGTGGCCTAGTCGTGGTCGCCTAGGTCTTTGTGTCTCACTGCCTCATCGCTTCTCTGGCTACGTGGTGTGCTCCACCTCCATCACCTCCGGTAATCCCCTTGGTAGTGTTGGGACTCTTCACTCCATGGCTACTCCATTCTGCGACACCGCCGTGGGATGCAGTCCTGACTGTGGGCTGGGTCTCCGTCTGCCCTTCCCTGCTCAAGGCCGTCCCCCCTGGCTGTCACCACCATCTGCACCAACCTTTTGCATGGTTCTCTTTGGCTTTTTATTGTCCTCCAGTTAAGCCGCATTCCTTCCAGACGAATGCCTGTGGGTGCTAGTATAGACCATTACAACACAAAAGACTACATTTTATCCAATGGCTTGCAGTTTCAATGTCCCTAACTAGTCTAAGGGACGTGGAAACTGCAAGCTGTTGGAATAAAATGTAGTCTTTTTTTGTAATGGTCTATACTAACCTTGGTTACTGAATGTGATCTTTTAATGTGACGGGCGGAAGTAAGTCAGTCGTGCCGCCCGCCCGTCCACGCGCCCGCCCGCCCGCCCGTCCATGACGCCCGCCCGCCCGTCCACACAGCCGCCCGCCGCCCCGTCCACAAAGCCGCCTCCGCCCCGCGCCCGCCCCGTCCACGAAGCCGCCCGCCCCGCCCGTCCACAAAGCCGCCCGCCCGCCCGTCCACGAAGCCGCCCGCCCGCCCGTCCACGCAGCCGCCCGCCCGCGCCCGTCCATGCCGCCCGCCCGCCCGCCCGTCCGCCACGCCGCCGCCCGTCCGTCCACGCCGGGAAACTGCAAGCCGTTACATAAAATGTAGTCTTTTTTTGTAATGGTCTATACTAACCTTGGTTACTGAATGTGATCTTTTAATGTGACGGGCAGAAGTCAGAGTCGCCACGCCGCGCTCCGTCCGTCCACGCCGCCCGCCCGTCTGTCCGTCCCACGCCGCCGCCCGTCTGTCCGTCCACGCCGCCCGCCCGTCTGTCCCGTCCACCGCCGCCCGCCCGTCTGTGCCGTCCACGCCGCCCGCCCGTCCACGCCGCCCACGTCGCCCGCCCGTCCGTCCCCGCTGCATCCCACAGCGGCCGTCCGTCCGTAGCTGGAGGAGAGGTTGGTGTGGGTGGTGGTGACAGCCAGGGGGGACGGCCTTGAGCAGGGAAAAGCCGACGGGAGACCCAGCCCACAGTCAGGACTGCATCCCACGGCGGTGTCGCAGAATGGAGTAGCCATGGAGTGAAGAGTCCCAACATTACCAAGGGGATTACCGGAGGTGATGGAGGTGGAGCACACCACGTAGCCAGAGAAGTGATGAGGCAGTGAGACACAAAGACCTAGGCGACCGCGTCTAGGCCGCGGCGTCGCAGAATGGCATAGCCATGGAGTGAAGAATGCCAACACTAGTCTCCCGAGTTTGAGGTGAAAAAATACGGTAAGTTGTTGTGTGAGGGCAGTTCAATGACAGATCTGAGGCCTTAATCTAAAGCACTTTGTTTCTGGTTTAGTTTTGCCCAAGTTTGACGTGAGTGTAAACACACAGCAGACCTACAGCGTTGCAGTTATGGGACTGAAAGTTGAGTCTTGTGCCAAGTGAGTGATGCTTTTTTATTTATTTATTTTTTTTCTTGTCTTGTGGTTGGTCAGTTATTTATCTTGTTATGATGTTTCCCAGATATGCATATGGCCAACCTGTACCTGGTCAAGCATTAGTGGAAGTGTGCCGTGATCCATTTCCATACAGTCTGCTTCATAATTTGACCCGAGAAGACATTCACTTTAAGCCACAAAGTTAATATTCTTCACTGTTTGTTTGGACTTTCTCTCGCAGATGTAATGGTGTCAATCTGCAATGGTGTCCTTTACAAACCATGCTGTGTATCTCTTGGAGGGGAGCAACGGGCACCAACAAACTGCTGTTGAATCTAACCACAAACAAGAATGGATGGGCTGTGTTCTCCCTAAACACTGCTAATCTTAAGGCTGATCTGAATCTGCTGGTATGACTTGTATTTTGTAAAAATTAAGACTTTCTCTAGCATGATACTGATTAAGTTTGATCTTCCCCAGGTGACCGCGTATCCAGAGCTTTTTTATGGTTATAAATCACCATACTTCACTACAGATACAAGGTTTGTTCAGCTTCTCCTACCCGTTTCTCCCGACAAGCCATTGTTTAGTGAACTGACTATAGTGAAGCTCAATCAGCCGCTCAAATGTGTTGCTTCGTTTCCAGGGACCGTGGAGCATTCATTTGTTGGAGAGGCTGGTAGCTACAGCGCTGACAATCTATATGGTGAGTGGACATTAGTTTTGTAGTTAAGTTTGCTGGTCTGTTTGTTTCGCTGCTCTGCAACTTGCACACCTATGTCTTCTGTCAGGTCTTATCCAAAGGAGTGATCGTCCTCCATGGATTTCAGACGGTTGGAGCAAAGGCTGTTGATGCTGTCACAAGCGGCTCCGTGACGTTCCAGTTGTCTGTCAGCGTCGATATGGCTCCAGCAGTGCAGATTCTGCTCTACCGCGTTCTTCCCAGTGAGACTGTAGTTGCTGCTAGTGTGCCGTTTGACACCGATATGTGTTTCCAGAACCAGGTACTGTATGATGTGGCTATTTTTCAATTTGAGAATGTTGGTGTGTGTCCTACAGTGTGTTGGTCCTTGTTCCAGGTGTCTCTGAAGTTTGCTACAGCTGTTCCTGCGGAGGGAAACGTTCTGATGGTTTCTGCTCAAGCAGGATCTCTGTGTAGCCTCGGTGCTGTAGATCAGAGCGTCCGGATCATGGAGCCAGGAAGACGTCTGAGTGCTGAAAGGATTTCTGTGTGCCTCAATCAGGTTTTTTGTTTGGGCTTTTAATCTGAATATTTCAGTGTGTGGCACTTCTGATTAGAATGCCACTTCAGTTTACCCCAGTGCCTGAAGTTGCGATAAAAATTCAGGCCCTTGTACTTCAGTGTCGGTATGTCTGTTAGTTTGATTCTTGCTCTAGAATTTGGTACATGACTTAAAGATAAAATGTAGTCTTGTGTTGTATTGGTCTATACTAGCTTTTGTTACTGAATGTGGTCTTTTAATATGATGGTCTGAAGTTCCGTGCGTCGAGTCCGTCCATCCTGATGCGTGCAGTCGGTCCAGTGCCATTGCAGCGAGTCCTGCGTCGCTACCCATGTGCGTGTCGTTGAGACCGTCCGTGCCGTGCTTGAGTCCCGGTGCGTACCGTGCGTGCGTCCGTCCGTGCGCATGAGTCCATGCGTCCGTCCAGTCCGTGCGTGTGTGCGTGCGTCCGTCATACCGTGCGTGTGTGCGTCCGTCTGCGTGCCGTATGTTCCGTACCGTCAGCGCGTCGAGTACGTGATGTCCGTGCGTCCGTCCGTCCGTGAGTGCGTCGGATGCGTCCGTCCGTGAGTCCGTCCGTGAGTGCGTCGGATGCGTCCGTCCGTGTGTGTGTCGGTGCGTCTGTCCGTCCGTGAGTGCGTCGAATGCGTCCGTTGTCCGTGCGTGTGTCGGTGCGTCCGTCCGTCAGACACAAAGACCCAGCTCGCCGCAGAATGGAGTAGCCATGGAGTGAAGAGTCCCAACACTAGTCTCCCAAGTTTTTGAGGTGGAAAAAATATGGTAAGTTGTGTAAGGGAAGTTCAATGACCGATCTGAGGCCTTAATCTAAAGCGCTTTGTTTCTGGTTTAGTTTTGCCCAAGTTTGAGGGGACCATAAACGCACCAGAGACCTACAGCGTTGCAGTTATGGGACTGAAAGTTGAGTCTTGTGCCAAGTGAGTGATGCTTTATTTTTCTTTGTCTTGTGGTAGGTCAGTTCTTTATTTTATTTATTTTATAAAATCCTTTTGCCTGTGCTTGTCTTAATTGTGTCTTTGTTCTCCTACCAGATGAATGCCATGGGCTGTGCCTCTTACTGTCAATGCGTCAGTGTTTTTCAACACCAAATTTGAAGACCAAATGCAAGACACATTTCTTGTAAATGTGAATGTTACTGAGGAGGGAACAGGTGAGCTATTGGCTGATCTGAACCATATAGTCCATCATCTTTACAAGCCTTTAAGCCACAAAGTTGATATTCTTCACTGTTTGTTTGGACTTTCTCTCACAGATGTAATGGTGTCAATCTGCAATGGTGTCCTTTACAAACATAGCTGTATATCTCTTGGAGGGAAGCAAATGGCCCAACAAACTGCTGTTGAATCGAACCACAAACAAGAATGGACTGGCTGCAGTTCTCCCTAAACACTGCTAATCTTAAGGCTGATCTAAATCTGGTTGTACAACTTGTATTTTGTGAAAATGAAGGAAAAAAAGGCCTGCATTTAAAGAGTTCACATGTATTTAAAGCGGACCAGAACTAACAAGAAGTACGAGCACTGGATCAAGTGAAAGGAGTTCGTATGTGGAGACATATCAGATTGCCGCAATCACCGCTGCGGCCAATAGCGCGTCTTGGACTTTCTCCAAGGCAATTTTGCAGATCAGACAGTTCTCTCCTCAAGTCCATATACAGCAGCCACTGAGGGCTGGCCAGTTCTGCCTAGAGATCAAGACGATCCTCAGCCCATGAGGGCACTGCCTGTAGATTTACAAGATGACCTGCATTCTCATTTTGTCAGTCACAAGAGATTGATTATCTCTCTGACAACCTAGGAGAGCCTGAGATTACCAGGCTCGGCAACTCTGCTAACTTCAAGTCACCCTTTCTCTTCTTATGAACCAACTCAATCCCAACACAAGCTAGCCCATCAAGAAGATGCTACATATCCTCAACCTGGTATTAGGCACATAGATGGACCACGTGGTTGCTACAGACACAGACCAAAGAGGCCATAAATATATATCCACTGACCAAAGACATTGCAACCAATATCCCGCAGCTGTTCAGTTTATGCCTCAGAACTACAGTCAAGAGACAGCAGCTACGTATGGGACTTATAAAGATCATAGTTTGAACTGTAAACCTGTCCGCTATTTCCCTTCCACTGAACCATATGGTTCTCAGCAACCTTATCATGGATTCGCAGATGCAATGGTGTCAATGGTGTCAATGGTGTCAATGGTGTCAATGGTGTCAATGGTGTCAATGGTGTCAATGGTGTCAATGGTGTCAATGGTGTCAATGGTGTCAATGGTGTCAATGGTGTCAATGGTGTCAATGGTGTCAATGGTGTCAATGGCGTCAAGTGTGTCATGCGTGCGTCAGTCGATAATGTCCGTCGAGTGATGCATGATCCGTGCGTTGATCGTCCGTCCGTAGACACAAAGACCTATGCGCCACAGAATGGAGTAGCCATGGAGAGAAGAGTCCCAACACTAGCCTCCCAAGTTTTTGAGGTGGAAAAAATACGGTAAGTTGTGTAAGGGAAGTTCAATGACCGATCTGAAGGCCTTAATCTAAAGCGCTTTGTTTCTGGTTTAGTTTTGCCCAAGTTTGACGTGACCAACGCACCGCAGACCTACAGCTGTTGCAGTTATGGGACTGAAAGTTGAGTCTTGTGCCAAGTGAGTGATGCTTTATTTTTCTTGTCTTGTGGTAGGTCTTTTCTTTTCTTTATTTTATAAAATCCTTTTGCCTGTGCTTGACTTTTGTGTCTTTGTTCTCCTACCAGATGAATGCCATGGGCTGTGCCTCTTACTGTTGATGCGTCAGTGTTTTTCAACACCAAATGCAAGACACATTTTGTGAAATGTGAATGTTACTGAGGAGGGAACAGGTGAGCTATTGGCTGATCTGAACCATATACTCTATCATCTTTACACAAGACGTGCACATTAAGCCACAAAGTTGATATTCTTCACTGTTTGTTTGGACTTTCTCTCGCAGATGTAATGGTGTCAATCTGCAATGGTGTCCTTTACAAACATAGCTGAAGAGAGTATTTCATACTGTGAAGATTCTTACCTGTTTTATCTACTGTTTGAGTCTAGAAGCGTGCAGCAACGCTGGTGAAGTAATCCTCTAATCCACTGCCTCCCCACTGTAAACTGAAGAGTGTACTTCATACAGTGAAGATCCTTACCTGTTCTACTTACCGTCTGAGTCCAGAAGCATGGAGCAACGCTGGTGAAGTAACCTTTTAACTCACTGTCTGTTAATTGTGAATTGAAGAGAGTGCTTTGCACTGTGAAGATCCTTACCTGTTCTACTTACTGTTTGAGTCCAGAAACCTGCAGCACCAGAAATCGCCGTCCGGAGAGAGACGTTGATCCACGTCCGACCGTGGCGGAAGGGTCTAGAGGACAGTGAAGCCCCTTCAATTGACGCCCCTCGCTATATTGTTTAATAAAGATTGTTACTCCTTTGAAACTTACCTCTGTCTCCGTGGTCCTCTGTCGTGTGCCTGTGGTGTCGGCTCCTCCGGTGGTGACTCGGGCCCCGTTTACACGATGGGAAAACGCAGATATTTCTCTGCGTTTTGCCCTCTCATTTACACGAAAACGCCGTTTTTATCACTGAAAACGATTATTTCTTAAAACTTTGAGATTTTTGAAAACGCCGGATATTTGTTGGCGTGTGAACTGGGAGAACGGCGTTTTAGGTTCTCTCTTTTTGATTCTGATTGGCTTGCATGGCTTTATCCTTAACCCCTACACTGCCGCCAATAGGTTTGGAATAGTTATGATGGCGCTTCGACGGCGTATTTATGCGGGTGTGTGAACAATGTTTTTGAAAACGGAGAGGGGAAAATATTCGTTTTGCTAAATACCCGGCTTTGTGTAAACGTGGCCTCAGTTCGAAGGGGGGGTGGCTGGTCATCCGAGCATTTCCTCCCCTCGACCTGTGACCTATACACAAGCTGAACAGGAACTTCTGAGACGTGCTCAAGTTGAAAGCTTCCCAGAAGAAATAGCCCAACTCCAGCTTAGGAAAACCTGTATCTCACTCTCGTATTCTAACTCTTAGCCCCAGAGTATGATCACAAAGCCAAATTAGTCAGAGTATGTGGACGAAAATATTGGATCGTAAGAGGCAGAAAAAAAAAGACACCAGCGCAGCTGCTTTGAACGTAAGAAATGTTGAGGGAGGCCAGAAATTCCTATGATGGCAGATCTCCTTTCAGTCTAACTTTCGGTTATTTCGTCCAGCTTTCTATTCAACGGGCATTGACTGTTTTGGTGCATTGACTGATGGTAGTTGAACAAACTCAGGGTTGCAGGATTAAGTTTCGAGTTTGACAAAACCAAACCAATCCAACCAGGCTTTGTTGGTACCATGATGCTGATCATCAACTTTCTCTGTCAACTCAGGCTTTGATCTTGAGTTTAAGGTGTGACATCAGTAGCTAACAGCCAATCACATGCTGAGAAGAGTGAAACTCATTCAAAACTCATTGAAATTAATTTCTTGAGAGAAGCAGCGCAATTCACGTATTAAAGAAAAGTATTAAAATATTAAGAATTTAAACAAATTTACACAGCAAGAAGAAAAATAGCTGTCTATGAAAGAGGACAACTAAAGAAAAGTCTCGCTACTGTATTTCAGTGCAAGTAAAAGTTTATACAGTTGATAAAGGTCGTGAGAGAATTGAACATTTAAGCTACATGTAGTCATTTTATAGCTTCATTTATTGATTCTATAGCGTTATTGATATTGCCTTTATATACGTATTCATTTAAAATCTGCCTAATAATAATTGACTGAACTTAAAATTAAATTGTTTTAGGCCCTAAAACAATCTAATTTAAGTTCATTTAGGGTATAATTGAATACCCTAAATGAATTTAATTTAAGTAAAAATTTACGGTATAATAATTACAGAAATAATTTCTAAATGATACAAATTTATTTACCAAAAGCCATGATTTTGTCTTTTAAAATAATTTGCTGTGTAGTGACTTTATCGTGTCATACATGCTCGTCACTTTGCTCACAGCTGATTGGTCCAAGTTCGGTTTGCAACCTCTTACCTGGAACAGAACTGACCCGGGACCAGGTTAGCCGTGGAGTGTAAGTATGCTATGGCGATGAACACTGCAGGTGTTCATCGCCATAGTAACACAGGGTTGGCACAAACTAAGCTGAAACATATCGGGCTAGCCACCTAAACCGGCTTCACGGTATAGGCCCCAGGTTAAGTTTGGACGCAGTTGTTTATCCGGAATCGGAAATGCTCAGTCGTAGAGAGATGGTGCCATAGCCAGATTCTAATTGAACATTTCTGGAAATGTTTCATACGGCAATACCTCCCCGACTTGCAACAGAAAATATGAAACATTTCATTAATGTTTAATAAATGACAAGACAAATATGCCTAGTTCTTTGAGTTTTATTTTATTCATTGTAAAGAAAAGCCAGTGATCAAGTCATCTTTTGCCTGCAAATAATATATATTGTACTCTGTGTGAAATAATATATTGGCACTTACTCTGAAGATAGAGTACTCTTTTTTTCCTTTATTTTCTCAGCCGTTTTCTTGCTTTTATAAGCAGGCAAACGTTTATTAACATTAACTTTTTAAGTGAACTACTCCTTTTTAAGGGAATAACAGTTTAATATGAAAAAAAAAAAACGGTGGAGTATCCCTTTAATTGTGACCTAAACTATTGCATGCACCGTCCACTTGAGGGACTCGTTAACATGCTGTGCAACACCTCTCTGAAAATACTGCAGGCTGGTGTGATGTGTGACGTCTTCTCCGTGTGCTCACGAGATATTAGTGTTGCTTTTATAAAGCTGTTAAAACAAGAGAAACCCACTTGTGCCATTAGGCTCATTAAAAGGGTATGGCTATTTAGCGTATGTTTTATATGTACGAGGATGTGTAAATGACGTGCATCTAACATTTAGCAGTAGCACAAGAAGTTATCTCTGTTTTGTAGGACATGGTTTGATAGAGGAATTCTGTTGGTAGGACAGTTATTGAATAAAGATGGTTTGCTTATGTCATATTCAGAATTTCTTCAAAATTTTAACTTTCCAGTGACGCCAAAAGAATACGCAGTTGTATTTGATGCAATCCCCTTTCAAATTTTAAAACACATCACTCTCAAATATTAGGGTTGAATTTATTAAAATTTTTATTGGAGATATAGACATTACAAAGAAAAAATGCAGCAATAAATTTATTCGAAATCTAATTTCATGCTCGATTCCACCTGCTGCACAATTTTTTTGGTGTTCAACCATGGGTGATTTAAATTGGAAAAAGGCAAATACTTCTATTCACAAATACTGTATTAATAATAAAGTGAAAGAAGTTTCATTTCAAATTTTGCATCAAATTTATCCTGTTAAAGATACATTAAGAAGATTTAAAATAAACATAGAAGAGTCTTGTGTTTTTTTTAAGGAGACTATTTTTCATTTATTTTATCACTGTATGTACACAAAAAAATTTTGGTCTGATTTGGAAGAATTTATAATCACAAAATTGAATGTAAACATCAGAATCAAAATTTTTGATTTCATTTTATACTTCGATTTTTGTGGTTTGTCAAAAAAAATATTTTTGTTATTCAGCTGTTTATTATCCTTGGAAAATACCATATTCACAAATGTAAATGGTCTAATTCACAACCTTGTTTTAAGGCATTTCATTTGGACTTTAAATTACATTACAAAATAATAAAACATGAAGGCTACATGGACATTTCATCTCCTGAAGGAACTGCATATTTTAAAATTTTTCCCCTTCTATAATTATATTAATTGATTTGTTATTATCCTCTGGTCTGTACACTCTTGATTTAATTGTGTTGAACAGGTTACAGTATCTGTAGTGTTCTCTGTACCTATTGTCCAGAATAAGTATTAAAAAAGGCATTAACAAGGGCAGTCGAGACACTTATTACGATCTCCAATCCTGATCCTTTAACCTCAATCCTCTTTCTCAGAACAGATGGGACGAAAATATTCGATAAACCCCGTTTTAAAGAAGTTTGGTGAATGACCTTAGCATGAAGGAGGCTATTATTTTCTGCATGTTTTGTATAGAAAGAACAGACACTGTTCAATATGCAAGTATTCAGAAATTTGACATTGGCGGTATAATAGAATGCTTTTTTCTATAAACCAATGCTTCTTTTTTTCAGTTTATAAAAAACACAATATGTTTGCTACCTTCTCTAGTCTGAATATAATTAATTCAGTATTTTTTTCTCTGAAGCAACATTTTAAACTATTTCTTCTACAGTAAAATCCTTTGCAATGATTTTTGTCTTTTCTTTGCCAGAACAGTCTTCAGGTTTATATCATTCATGCAACGTTTTCTGTCTCTGTTAGTTGATCTTCTCCTTATTCCACAGCTGACATTGAGAATGAGAAAAGCTTAAATTAACCATTTATCTTTAGTCATTATCATTAGTCATTAGTATCTTCAGATTTATATGGTTGTATACATTACCTGCTATCTCTGACATGCACAATTTTAGCATAAATAATGTGCACAGTTTGATAGATCACATGACGACACATCTTACCCACTGGCACATCTTACATGATGAAGATGGATGTTAAGTGACAAATATTGTGAAATATAATCTTTTGTGTTCTGCAGAAGAAAGTCAGAGATGCTTGTAAATGAATTTTCAGAATTATATTGAAATAAATTTATTATACAGTTCGTATTAAGAAATGATTAAAACTCATGTACAGATTTAGGCCTCAGAGTATCTTTACATTTAAGTGTATTTTTTATTTTACAAATTTACACAAACTTGATCAAAACAAGAAAATAAATTAATTATGATAGCAGGATAGTAGATGTGAGACAAAATGTACACTGTACATCACACGAATATGAGTCAAACCCAACCATTGGGATAAAAAAATGTAAAAACTTAAAATGTAATAAATAAAAACACTTTTAAAACTGTTTAAGTCACTCTCAGTCATTGTTCCTCAAGTCATGAGCACCTTTGATTCATCAGAGACAGAGAGAAACCAGTCCTTTGTTGCATCAGTTTTACAGAAACTGTCCCACATGAAAAAATACTGTAGTAAACTTTAGTATTTACTAGTAAGAATATAGAATTTACTAGAGGTGTAACAATATCATGCCACAATATATACAAAAACAGTATGTATCGTGGATAGTTCCCCCAAAATAAAAATTACTGTGTGAGAAGTGTAAGTATACATTAAACTGCTATATATAATGTAAAATAATGCAATGTGGGAATATTTGTGGGTCCTGATAATGCCAAATGTCTGATGTTATCAGTATAAAGAGTCCTACATTATATTAAATATATCTAGTCAGTGAAAGAGTGCAAACATGTTCGTCTAAAATAATTGTGTATTCAGAATCATGAATATTTTTATTCTGGTGTCTACAAGCACCAAGTATTCATTTAAACCCACAATGTAAGATCACATTTAGCATTTTAAATCAACAGTACTTTTTTTTGTTAACCGTTCACCATATGTCTTGGAGTTTCGCAATAATAGTTCGGTATCGTTGATATGTATCGAATTGTGACATGAGGGTAGTTACATCCCTAGTATTTACCCAATGAATACTTCAGCATATCATAGTATCAACTGATAAACCGTAGTAAATACCTACTGTAGTATTAGTTCTCAGTTACTACAGTAAACCGATTTGTATTGTAGTATACTATAGTATTTATTACACTTGACTAACTGTCAAACTATAGTAAATACTGTAGTATCTTTACTGTTATGATCAAAAAACGTTATAGCATTTTCCTTATTAACTTTACTATAAATTACAATAGTATTTGTAATACAGTTTACTGTAGTAGCTATGCTTCAAAAACACTCAAAAACAAAAAATGCTAGGTTGTTTCAACCCAAATGTTAGGTTAAAAATTGAATTAAAAAAATCACAATTGAAAGTAAAAGATGGAGTTGGGTTGAAATTTAAAATTAAATTTTTAACCCAACATTGGGTTTGTCCATATTTGACCCAAATTTGGGTTAAAACAACCCAGCATTGTTTAAGAGTAATTTATTAGCCCGATCTCATTAAAGTTAGTATCTATGGCACGAATGTCATTTCTCGTGGCATTTATACGCCAAAAACAGTTTTTGCGTGTATACGGCACGTGATTTTCGCGGACATATGATACGCACTTTTTGGCGTATAATATGCACGAACTTCTCACCCCCTCCCCCTAAACCTAACCCAGGGTTTTTTAGTGCGTACCATATACACGCAAAAACCATTTTTGGCGTATAAATGCCACGCGAAATGACACTCGTGCTATAGATACGCATCTTCATGAGACTGTGTTTTACATAGGCTATTACAGTATTTGTCCAGTGAATGCTGTCCGAAGGTGGTCTATTATTGTGTGGATTGCTGGCAAAGTTGTGCGTCAATCACGTTTAAATGAATCCCAATATGCGCGCCATCGTGTGTTTGGTTGCTTCCTCCACTGTATCCATGGAGTTTCCCAACGTTCGAAAGAACGGTGACGAGACGCGCCAAAAGAAACTATGTAACATTTTCCTAAACTCCCGGCGCATTAAACAATATAAGACTGGGTTCAAGCAGCTGTTAGTGTGTGCAAGACAAACAGTCACGGGGAAAACGTAAGTGTGCACCATGTAGTAAGACTTGTCCCAGTGCACGGCGTTGAGTTTCACCAGAACTCCCACAGAGTGATCGCATGGTTCGGCATCCAGCAGATGAAGAACGAGAGCACCACCACCGTTACAGACCTCGCAACTTTAGATCGTCTTCTCTGATGGGTGTTTGCGCCTCTCTTTCGGAGAAACCTCAGGAGTAAGAGATAACACACTGAGAGGACGAACATGGGCATGATGAACGCGATGACAATTTTCTGAAGGTGATACAGCGCGAGCCAATCGTGTCCTTCTGGAAACTTGAGGAGGCAGAGTTTTTCACCCGCCACGACTGTCACGGTGGAGAAAATCGATGTTGGAGCTGTTGCTACAGTCGCCAGGATCCACAACACCGCGCTGATCCACTTCACCGACACACACTTGGTTCGAGAAGGGATTTTTAAGGCGGACGCGACAGACCAGTAGCGCGTGATGCTCATCGCGGTGAGGAAGAACACGCTCGCGTACATGTTCATCACAGTGACTGATAAAATGATCTTGCACATGGCGTTACCAAACGGCCAGCTGAAATCCAGCACCGTGTCCACTGCCCAGAAGGGCAAGGTCAGAACGAACTGGAAGTCGGTGACAGCTAAATTGATCACAAAGAAATTAATGATGGATTTCTTTCGTCCCTGTCTGATCCTCATCAGGAAAAACACCAGAAGATTCCCGACCAAACCCACAGCGCACACCGCGGAGTACACAGCCGAGATGATGATCCTCAGGACCAGGCTTCCGTCAGCGCTCACATCGATGTCCTCCAGACTGCTGAACTTGTGGAGACCCGTGAAACTCCTGTTCAAACTTCTCCATCCGCTGAGGTTGAGGTCGAGAGTGTCACCCATTGTTTCTGAAAGCGCTCTCCAACAGGTGCCAGGTGGACATTGGCATTTCACTCAGTCTCATGTAGTGTTGTGTCTCACAAAACTGCAACAGATTCCCATGCGTGCGGTACGCGACGTGATAAGTGTACCTGTCAGCTCGCGCTGTATGCAGAAGTGCGCGCCTTGGAAGCGCGCGCACTGGATAGGCTACACCACTGACCGCACATTTGACGTCATGTCATAACGCATCTGAAAAAAATTCTGGGAGAATGACTAAATAACACAAGACGACACTGGAAAAAATGGTATGCATCATAATGCAATGCCGAATAGTTTACATTTAATTCTAATTCTCTATTCGCTTATTTTATGGGGGTTACAGTTTCCTGTTGAAAGCTCAAAGCTCCTAGAGTCATTTAAGTCTTATCATATCACATTAACACGTTTGCTCTCTGCAATGCTAGATGGGAATGAATGACTTTTTAAATGGACATATGTTTGCTTGCTATAGTGTCCACTAGAGGGGGCGCTTGATGGACAATCTCCAGCTCAGCCTCAGTGTGGGACTGTCTAGATCACATATACTAGCGTTTAAAACAGATTTTAAGCCTTTCAGTTCATGAGCTAGAACATAAATGCATGTTCATTAGTGCAACACCACAATGGACATTAACGTAGTTGGGGTTAAAGGGATAATTCACCAAAAATATAAAATCTCTCATTATAAATGTTGAACTAACAAGCGGGGGCCATCTTTAGAATTTTGTCTTTGAACTTCAGGGTTTTTTTTTTGGCATCGCTGTCGAATTAGCTGGTGAAGTGGATTTACTTATTGTAGAGATAAGGAAAGTTATCATGAGTATTGAAATGTTCGAACCAGATGTCACGAATGTCAGTAGACCGGGAAGATGTTAATGGGATAGTTCACTTTGAAATTTATTTTTGGTATGTTTTATCTTACCTCAAGGGCATCCAAGATGTAGGTGTCTTTGTTTCTACAGTATTTTCAATTTTAATATTTTTAGGTCAAACCGTTTGTGTCTGTCAGTCATATAATGGAGGTCTATGGTCACCACCTCAAAGAGCATGCACAGAGAAGTCCAAATTAAACATGATTCAATGACTCGTAAATATAAGTACACATTAATGGCCTAAGACATGAAACGAGCGGTTTGTGTGAGAAAACGAACAGTATTTATATCGTTTTTACCTCGTGTAACCACAGCCACGTCCGAGTGATCTGAGGGCGTGTGCGCTTTGTGGCTGTGGTAACAAAACAATCTAAATACTGTTCGTTTTCTCACCACTCGTTTCGTGTCCTTAGGCCATTAATGTGTACTTACATTTACGAGTCATTAAATCATGTTTAATTCGGACTTCTCTGTGCATGCTCTTTGAGGTGGTGACCATAGACCTGCATTATATGACTGACAGACAAGAACGATTTTACCTAAAAATATCAAAATTGAAAATACTGTGGAAGCAAAGACAGCTACATCTTGGATGCCCTTCAGGTAAGCTAAAACATATTAAAAATTAATTTCAAAGTGAACTATCCCTTTAAAAGATCCGTAAGATCTTCCCTTCAGTGCTGTGGAAATACAAACCGGAAGCGCACACAACGAGCGCAGTGCTGAAAGGAATATATGATTTTTTTGTGTGTGCAACATTAAATAAGTTATTTATTTTCCATGTCCAAGTGGAGATAAACATAGGCCTTGATATCACTGATATGGATTGCATCATAGAAGGACATGAAGCGGTTATTGGCATTATTATTGGAGTAGTTCACTTTAAAAAAAAAAAAAAAAAACTTTTGCTGATAATTTACTCACCCCCATGTCATCCAAGATGTCCATGTCTTTCTTTCTTCAGTCGAAAAGAAATTAAGGTTTTTGATGAAAACATTCCAGGATTCTTCTACATATAATGGACTTCAATGGGAACCAAACGGTTCAAGGTCCAAATGAGAGTTTCAGTGCAGCTTCAAAGGGCTTTAAACGACTCCAGACGATGAATAAGGGTCTTATCTAGCGAAACGATCGCTCATTTAATAAATAAATAACAACGTTTAAGTTTTATAAGCTCAAATGCTCGCCTTGCTCTGTTCTGTGATGCGCGTTCGTGACTCTCCTGTTCAAACTCGTTCATCAAAATGAACAAATCTTTGTCGAGTCATGACTCAAAGGGTCCTAAGACCCTTATTCATCGTCTGGTGTCGTTTAAAGCCCTTTGAACAGTTTGAACTGAAACTGTCTTTTGGACCTTGAACCGTTTGGTTCCCATTGAAGTCCAGAAAAATCCTGGAATGTTTTCATCAAAACCATTAATTTCTTTTCGACTGAGGAAAGAAAGACGTGGACATCTTGGATGACATGGGGGTGAGTAAATTATCTTTATTGCATTATTATTATTATTTTTTAAACAGAACACATCAACATAGATTCTTGCGTTCAAAAATAGCAATCCGTAAGTAAAAGGAATTGAACAGAATGCAGGTCAAGACGATAAAACGCAACGGCCAAGACGTCAGATTGTGTTCAATAAATAAAAGTGCACAGACGGGACGCTTCCGGTTTGATTGTTCCTTTACTCCTGCTCCATGCAATCCCGAATGATTAAGTATTGTTTAAATGATAAGACGAGAGTCCCTGAAACACGGAAAGCACCAAACAAAGACTAGAACGGGTTCCGTTCAGTCTGACACAAAGAAAGCCTCTTCCTCCTCCTCCTCCTGCCAGAGGGCGGAACTTTGACAAAGTTTTGCAGAAACTCACACAGTTGTCTGCTCTTCTGTGTGCGGCATCAGTAACCCCAGTCGTCCCAGATGAGTTAACGGAGCCCAGACTCGCCCCTGCACCGGATTCACACACTTTATAATGCTGGGTTATTTGCTTCGGACTGATGATGATCATTGCAGATCTCTGGCGTAATAAATGCACCGTTCTTTTGTGTGATGGGTCCAGACCACCGATGCATTAGGCTGAGGCAAAAGTTCCTACTCAAACTTTCTCCATTTAAATGGACTGTAGATGCACCAGGGGTGATCTGTCTTCCTCTCTGTGCAGTTTGACATGATGGTTCAGCTGGACTGCGGGAGGAAAGTTTTGGGATCTGCAAGTTTCTCTCTCTTGTTTGTGATAACAGCTGGACTTCTGTCCATTCTGGAGAGCACAAACACGAGCGGATATAATCACGACACAGGTGAGTGGGTTGCTTGAGTCTCATTGCACTCCCACGGCGTGATTTGCAGCATTGTTTTGTCTCGGGGTCAGTTGATGTGCGCGTGTGCGTGTGCGCGCGCAATGGAGATTCAACAGGCTACAGTGCCCACAAAAAGTATTTTGGACATTTATTATTAATAAATGATGATAAAATAATATTATAATATTTAAAATATACACTATGTAGCCTACTAACTCTTTTGAGTAACACTATTTTGATGGTCCCTTTTGAAAATTCTGTTGATTAATTAACTTTGCAACTATATGTCAACTAACTGTCTGAGTATTATTAGTCTGTCTGCTTAAAGGGGTAGTTCACTTTGAAATTAATTTTTGGTATGTTTTAGCTTACCTCAAGGGCATCCAAGATGTAGAGGTCTTTGTTTCCGCAGTAGTTTAAATTTTGATATTTTTAGGTCAAACCGTTCGTCTGTCAGTCATATAATGGAGGTCTATGGTCACCACCTCAAAGAGCATGCTCAGAAAAGTCCAAATTAAACATGATTTAATGACTCATAAATGTAAGTACACATTGATTGCCTAAGACACAAAATGAGTGGTTTGTGTGAGAAAACGAACAGTATTTATATAGTTTTTACCTCTTGTAACCACAGCCACGTCCAAGTGATCTGAGGGCGCGGGCGCTTTGTGGCAACAAAATATAAATACTGTGAGTATTACTACTACGAGTCATTAAATCATGTTTAATTTGGACTTCTCTGTGCATGCTCTTTGAGGTGGTGACCATAGACCTCCATTATATGACTGACAGACAAGAACGGTTTGACCTAAAAATATCAAAATTGAAAATACTTTGGAAACAAAGAAACCCACATCTTGGATGCCCTTGAGGTAACTTGGATGCTCAACAAAGTCGTGCAAAACACTATAAAACACATAAAAAAGATTGACGCAACATGAGCAGATTTAAATGTAATGCCACAGTCGACACTTTTCATTTGTTTTTCACTTTATTAGATTAAGTTTAAATTGGCTTGTGCATTTTTGGCCAAAGCCCCCATTTATTTTTGCTGAAAACCATATTATTTGTGATCTTTTATCTTCTAATTCTGAGACCAGACATTTGGGACCGTATTCATAAAGAATCTCAATGCAAAGAGTTGACAAAATTCTAAGGAAATTCTTCGAAATGTGGGCGTTTACTCGTAACATTAAAGAAAAAAGTACTTCAGAACGCATCTTAACCCTTAAAAGAGGTCAAAATTGTTAGGAGTACAGATGAGGACTTTTAAGAGGCATATGAGTTACTTTAGAAGAGGAGAAAATGTCAGAACGATGAAGCGGGAGAAGAAATGTGATTCATGACAGTGAGTTAATAAGACTCTAGATGAGATTGTGCAGGGTCATGTTTGTGTCTGATCTTATTAGAGACATGCTAATATCTCAGACACAGTGCAGGAACGCCATAACCAGCGCCAGAAATGAAAGTAATCACTGCATTATGATATTTGGCAAATGGGAAAATCCAATAAAGCAGCAGTGATTTGGGTCTTTCACAATCGTCTGTCAGCAGTGATCAAATCCATGTTTGCTATATTAAAACCAACATTCAAACCAGCACTTAAATAGACAGCAATCAGTGTAATTGGAAAGAGTGGGACAATTTTTATCATTCTAAGCCAATCAAAAACCTTAGGAAATTAACAGCATGGTAAAAAAATGGGTAACACTTTACAATAAGGTTCATTAGTTAACATTAATTAATGTATTAACTAACATGAACTAATCATGAGCAATACATTTGTTACAGTATTTGTTCATCTTCGTTGATGTTAGTTAACCTTAACTGTCACCGTCCCGTATACGGGATGCCTAAATTTACTTTGATTTATTACTATTAAATCCTAATCTAATTATGACAAACTATATATCGTTGGAAAGGTCTAAGACTCCTAAATAGATATTTGACTGCTGTTTTTTGCTACAAATTATGTAGGAAGAGTAACCAATGAATTTTGCACCTCTAAAAAATCTGCCTCATAACAGGAGTTCTGACCTTTGTCACAAAAAGCCGATTGATCGACTTTTAATCATTGCAAATTCTGTTTTATGCTAAAAGTTAATAATAAAACAAATAATCTAATATTTTTCAATAAAAAAAATATATAGTATAATATTATCCTCTAAAAATTATAATATGCATATATTGTCCTTTAAAATATAATATTATTTTTTATCGCCTTTTTTTATTATATCACATATTTTAGTAGTTATCATAAATTAGGTATCATTTGAAAGCTTATAAACTCAGAATTGATCCTGTGAAAACCGTTTTATAATTTGAACGTTGCAGTTACCATAGAAACGGTACTTATTTATCAGGCTTCTCCCCTTTTGGGCATCATTATATTTCATAATATGATCAAAACCTTTTCTAATCTTGACAAAACACATATTGTCAGAAAGGTCTGAGTCTTAAGGTTCTTAATTTTGTGACAGAACTGATATTTGGACAGAAATGTATTAATTTGTAAAGGCAGAATGTATACAACTAACTTTAATGGAATTCAATGGCACCCGGTGGCTATTTTTGGTACTACGCCTAAACAAAATCTCATCGGAACTACAATTTTTGTGATATCAACTTCAAATTTGGAACATAACTTGGTTAAATTTATGGCTTTGATTTTATAGTAATTTTAGAGTAAAAAAATATTTTGTAAAATATCTATTTTATATAAAATAAAAATATATAGTACAGTATATTTGATTGACTGTATATTTAAACTTCCATAACTGTTTAATACTTTCATTTTTTGAAGTGTTTTCACTTCAGTAATAATCTGCTGAGTGTTTTCTTTAAAACAAGACCAAACTTGGGTATATATATTCCAAAGCATTCTTGAATTACTACCATTTAAGTTTGAATAGTGCATTTTAACCCCATTCTCAAAAAGGGTGACAGATAAAAATAAAGCTGTTCATTGTTTGTTCATGTTAGTTCACAGTGCATTAACTAATGTTAACAAGATTTGAATAAAGTATTAGTAAATATTGAAATTAACGTTTACAAAGATTAATAAATGCTTTATAAGTGCTGTTCATTATTAGTTCATGCTAACTAATGTAGTTAACTCATGTTAACTAATTAACCTTATTGTAAAGTGTTACCAAAAAAGGATTTATATACATACATTTAATGTGTGTGTGTGTGAGTAAACCCTATACTTAAAGTTGCTCTTTTTTTTCCTTCTTGGACAACCAACCAATCACAGTCTTCAAAAGATTGTGTCAGTAGCAACAGGGTCAGCCCCGCCTCCTCACTAAGATGAGAGTTTTTTCTTTTCCTTTCTCAGAGTTGCTCTCAGATCAGTCCCAAATTGCTCTTAAGCGAAGACTTAAACTCTTTTAAGCTAAATTAAGAGTTATCTGAGAGGATTCTTTATGAATTCGGGCCTTGGTCTTTGGACATCTATTTTTTGGACATTGTTTTGTTTGTGCTTTTGCAACAAATGCACCAACCGCCTTAAAGTAGCTGGTCTATTAAGCTGAACGAGTGTCTGTTGAGATCTGGGAAAGAATAAAGAGCTGTTCTGTGAATTTGAGATATAAATGAAAAGAAATACAAAGTTATACACCACATTTGTCACTCCAAAACTAGATTAAAGAAAGTATTTCCTCAGTGTGATGGGTGAGGGGACATTGGCACATTTATTTAGGGTTCTCCCTATATTCTGTATAATTTCTGGTTTAGCAATTTTTTTTTATTGTTTTCAAGCGCATACAGTATTAACATTCAACCTGAACACAATCTGGCTATTTTTGGCTATTCTGATGTAATGGATACTATCCCTTTAATCATCAACTCACTCTAATGGTAGGTTTGATTGCAGCCAAAAAAGTAATACAGTACAATATGTCATTATAAATCGGTTAAAACTAAAGACTCTTCTGGGATATGAAGGACGCAATACTACTCTATAGACTCAAGATTAACATGAGATTGGCAGAAACTGTGTGTGTTATTTAATACGTACACTGAGGGGTAATGCTGTTTCCCTCTGCTTCCATAATCATAGAGGTCAAAGCAACAGGGCTGCCAATAAACTGAGTCAAGCCATGTAATTGTAGCAATATAGAGAATGCAGTCATGACAAGATATTTTAGTCTTCGTGGCGCAGAATTGCTTGCTATAAATCCTTCTGTAAGAATTATTCTGGTGTATTGTTTGAATAGAATGACAGACATCTGCACACTGCTTTATGATAATTCATGGATTTGTTTCATGAATTATTCAATGTACAATTCAATTGCTTTGCAAGTCATCGGAATTGAAATGATTTGTCAGTTTCACTGGAGCCACACTGTCACCCAATCCCCCAAAATCCTGTTATCAGTGTGTTTAGTAAAATCTTTGGGGAATTTGAAGACTTTTATTTTAAAGTTTGAACTCATTGATACTTTAGTGCATCGATAAGACAATTGTGAATAACATAAAACATTACTATTTAGTTGTTTGTGAAATGCAATCTATATACATGGTTTTTACATTTTAAATTCCCTGGAGAAAAAAGTAAGTGGGGCTCATCCATGCAAACTTTGCCACAAGTGGTTTTGTACCATTGAACTTAGTTGAAGCACACATATACATATAAACTAAATATTTATGGAAGCCTCCAAACAGCAGTAATGGCTGGAATAATGAGCTCATGTGTTTGCATGTTTTTAGCAGCTCTTCAGCACAGTCAATTTAAACAGTGCACTTTCATTTGTGCATGCCAATATTTTTTTTACTGACCATTATTATTTTTTTATGTACTCTTCCTGAAGATTTCTAATTATTTTGATTCATTATTATTTCTTTCGATTGACTACTTTACAAAAAGCTTACAAACCTTGCAGTAACCAGACTGATAGTTATAATAGTTAAAGAAACCCCATTATGCCCCCCATATTTCCAGGGCTGGGGGCTTTTTTGATGCTTCACACTCAAATTGAAATGGTAACCGACTCCATTGTGACTGTTTGTATAACTGTGTTTTCAAGTGTTGAGGAAGATCCTGGGCTGAAAATCAGATATGGTAATGGCCATTTGGTTTCTGACAGGCTGTAAGAGGTCGACTAAATTACAAAAGACTGGGTCACCTAACCAGACCTCAGACAAATCAGAACAGACAAAGCCATCTGACCAGTCAGAGCAGAGTCGACCAATCACAACAGACTGAGCCATCTAACAAATCAGAGCAAAGTAGACCAATCACAACAAACCGAGCCATCTGACCAATCAGAGCAGAGTAGACAGATCACAACACACTGAGCCATCTGACCAGAGTAGACCAATCACAACAAACCGAGCCATCTGACCAATCAGAGCAGAGTAGACTAATTACAACACACTGAGCCATCTAACCAATCAAAGCAAAGTAGACCAATCACAACAAACCAAGCCATCTGACCAATCAAAGCAGAGTAGACTAATTTCAACACACTGAGCCATCTAACCAATCAGAGCAAAGTAGATCAATCACAACAAACCGAGCCATCTGACCAATCAGAGCAGAGTAGACCAATCACAACAGAGCAGAGTAGACCAATCACAACAAACCGAGCCATCTGACTAATCAGAGTAGAGTAGACCAATCAGAGCAAAGTTGACCAATCACAACAGACTAAGCTATTTGACCAATCAGAGCAGAGTAGACCGATCACAACAGACTGGGTCATCTAACCAATCAGAGGCGAGTAGACCAATCATTCAAAACAGACTGGGCCATCTGACCAATCAGAGCAGAGTAGACAGATCACAACAGACTGGGCCATCTGACCAATCAGAGTAGACCAATCACAACAGACTGGGTCATCTCAACCAATCAGAGCAGAGTAGACCAATCACAACAGACTGGGTCATCTGACCAATCAGAGCAGAGTAGACCAATCACAACAGACTGGGCCATCTGACCAATCAGAGCAGAGTAGACCAATCACAACAGACTGGGTCATCTGACCAATCAGAGCAGAGTAGACCAATCACAACAGACTGAGCCATCTTGGAAAAAAGAGGGGTCTCTTTGAAAGGAGGGTTTTAGAGTGACAGAAGCCTTTATTGAACCGTTTTAGATGTGAGAATAGAGCCGATACTGATATGTACCGTATATTATGAGAAAATGAAAGTGTTTTTTGACCTTGGAAGCATGTAACCTATTGTAGGAGATCGCCAAAACAAAATTGGGACCATTTAAAGTAGCATAATAAGGGCACTTTAAAAACTGATATTTACCCTAGTGTGAACTTTACATCCCAGTTTAAGTAAAACCTCAACAACGGTAGACGCAACCCTACACAAATTGATAGATGGGGCTCAGATCACAAATCTATGTTGTTTTTTCTGGTATGTGACAGTTTTTTTCTTAATATTTACCTTGTTGTTTTTGTAGATAGTTCTCTTGATGGATTTCCAAACTATGAAGTTGTTCATCCTATCCGAGTGGATTCATCAGGACTTTTTTTGTCCAATCTTGTGTCCCACCGCGTGAGTCTGAATTCAGAGGAGAGAGACGGCAGATAACAAAGAGAGCCTGACCCGGGTTTTCTACCGTCTGCAGTATGGTGGTCAGGACCTGCACTTTAACCTCACCCTAAACCCTCATCTACTAGCACCCGGATTCCTCACAGAGCGGAGGTACGGTGGCCTGCAAGGGTCTACGTTATACGGTCATGGCCACTCTCTCTGCTTCTTCTTGGGAGATGTCTGGAGCAGTAAACTGACCTGGGGTCAAGCAGCTGTGAGCACCTGCAATGGCCTGGTGAGTCCATGAGCATATAAACTCATATTTTTTGGATGTTTCACAGGATGTTTCTATGTAGAATTGTAAAAATAGAGAATTATCAATCAAACAATGTTGGTAATATTTTTAGGGGCTTAACCCTATTGTAATTGTTAGAATTTCCAAAGAATCAGCAGTCTCTCCTCAAAGTGATCAGGCGGATCAACCCGTAAGTCGCGGAGACATGAAACTTGAAACGCGGCACGGTTCGACTGGCTTTGCTTTTCCACTGTGTGGTACGACTCGGCTCGGCACGGCTCGGTTTGCTTTTCCACTGCAGTTAGAGGCCTACCGCTTCATAGTGGGCGGGATTATAGTCCGACTAGGGGTGTAACGATTTTCGAACCGGAAAAACCGCGATACTGAACTCACGATTCGAATCGCGATACTGTCATTGCGTACCGAACACGCCCCGCCCCCTGCTACCCCGGCCCCGCCCAGCTCAATGGACCTCATGTCTTATGTAAACAGTACACAATAAATTCTTATAAGTTTTGTAGCCTAACCACCATTAACACCAAAGCTCCGTGTTTTGTTACTTTAGATAATAAGCAAGGTGTAATCTTTCAGATTCTGTCTATTTGATCACGAAATTCAAACAATAAATGGCGTTTTAGCGCTCTTTGATGTGACGTGAGTCACGTGACAGATCGCTTACTAGGCTCCTCATTTCAAGCGGCAGCGAGGCGCGCGAGTGAACGCGATCATCTCTTCCTCAGTTACAGAAAAGACACCTGAAGGTATGTTGAAAGATACAGTATACTTACTGAAAGGCATCATAACTCGTGTAATCGCTCAATCAGTGTTTCAGCAGCGGAAAGACGTCAATAAAACAGCAAAGCTTTAGCTTGTCACTAGCATTATATTTACCTCAGCAGGCAAGTGATTCAGTGTCCACAACTTCCTATAAATGAACCTTTGCACTAAATAAATGCACTTAGCCTGTATATTATATTTTACTTAACCTGTTAATGATATCTTGATTATTTAATTTATGTTTAAAATATCTTTCATGAAAATGACAACTGTGTAAATTATTAGAGTAAAAACACAAGTTAATGTAAAAACTGCCTTATGTTCAGTTTACATGTTTTCATGCAATGTGTTGTGTGTTGATTATTATATCTAAAAATTAATAGCATCTGAATTTAGGTTAAAAGTCTAGGCTACAACATTTAATGTTATAGTAATGTGCAGCCTTCAATATAGTTCACAGCATTAGCAGATTTTTTTTAATCCTTGTGAAATGTTGAAATGTTTAATTGTAACTGAATTAATTTAAAGACAAAGACCTTTTTTTTCATTAAACACACTATATATAAATATAAGGCCATTATAGCTTTCTAAACCGAACTGAACCGAGATCTCTGGGTCTGATAGTCATTAATTATCAAAAAAACAGTCAATATCTCGATACACATCTGCAATGGGATGCTAAAATGTTCGAAGTGGGCATGGACACTTTTACTATATCCCACTTAAATGGAATGAGATTATTTCACTAAAATTGGTACACCTATGTATGGGCTCAGTCTGTGGTCATATGAAAATGATGCAGCGACTGGCCACTTGGTGATGCTATAAAATGGGGAAAAAACAAAAACGACAATAGCTATGCAACAGTTAGTCCAATTGACTAAAACTGGCATGCAGTGTCTTTGTCCAATGTGCTGTGAGAAATTCTAAAGAAATCTGTTTTTCACGTGCGTAAAGAATTGTATATCACGCGTTTTGTCGCATATCCACACAACATTCATACAATTTGGTCGAACTCCTCATTATGAGCAACTTTGCCTCTGGGGGCGCTCTTTCAAATGGCTGTGATTTCAAATCTTGTAGTCGTGCCTCATCTAGTCTGGATAGACAAATTCCTGTTGTGCAATTCGTCTCCTGAAGGGCCACAGTCCTGTGAAATTTAGCTTTAACCCCAATTAAACACATCTGATCCTCAAGGTCTTACTAGGCATACTAGAAACATCCAGGCAGGTGTGTATAGGCAAGTAGAAGCTAAACTCTGCAAGACCTCCTGGAGCAGGTTTGGACACCCCTGGGTCAGAGGTTAGAGTTAAGGTTAAAGCTGTGACTGTTTGGATGGAAAGTTGTTTCAGGCTGAACAAAAGATACAGGTGATCTAGGTAATCCAGAGAAATGTCCTATGGGTAAATGCTTACCCTGTTGTTACATGTTCCTTGGTTTTAAGTTTCTTGTGTTACGTGGGTTTTTGGACCTGGCCTATCAAACCTGACCATGGAGTTAATGATGAGGATGTGAATGATTGGGACAGAAAATACACTTCAAAATAAAAGTCCAAAAACAAGAAACACAAAACCAGGGATCATGTAACATTTGTCGTTTTTCATATAAATATAGAGCAAACTGATTTAAGGTTAGTGACTTAACAGGTGACATTAGTATATGTATTAGAAAATGCAATTCATACATACAATGTCTTAAATAACCTCTTTAATAATAATCACTTCATTTCTTAAAAAAAAGCCTCTTTAAAAATAATGAAATTTTGGATATAGAAAGAATTTAGCATAGTAATTCAATAAAAATGTTTTCTTTTTTTGGACAAAGATTAGGTTGTTTCATATTATAAAATGTCAAGTAGAATGACCCCCAAAAAGTGAAATTTATATTTATGAATTCAAATTTTATCTTGATATAAAGTTTTTATAAATAATTGTGAAAGATTTTTCACTTCTTTTGCAGATTCTTTTGCAGTTTGTCATTGATCCTTTAAAGACAAATCTCTGACAATTAGTTTTCTAAAGTTTAACTCTAAAGTTTAAGGTTTAACTTTAACTGAAGTTTTAGCTTATTTTAGTTAAGCCATTCTGTTTAAAATATCTTTAATATTTAGATGATACCAGTGCTATTTTAAGGATAATTAAGATACTATTATGTTTTATTAATATTTAGTTATTTTAGTTAAAGTTTTGGTCATTTAGTTGTGTGTTTGTGTAATATTTATTATAGTTTTTTCTAAAATTCTATATTTTTTATTCCAGTTTTAGTTAGTCATTTAAGTTAAACAATGAAAATTAGACATGTTGCATTGGCAAATAGCTGAAATAGGATATTTTTTATGTATATTTTATGTGCCAAAAAAATACAAATGCAGTGAATTAGTGAGACAGTGAATGAGTTCTTAAGCTGTTTAATTTTGTGTCGTGTTTTCTTTGACCTTCTGTTCTCTCTAGACAGGGCTGTTCAAGCTGTCAGGAGAAGAATTCTTCATTAGTCCACTGGAGACGGCACAAGAAGAGTCGAACCCACAGGCTCACGCCATCTACAAGCGACATGCTGTCCAATCAGAACGCCAGCTGGTGCAACCTCTGTTCGGGGAACACACAGCCAACGCCACCTGTGGGGTCAGAGGTCAGACTTATTTTAAGGATCTAAGCGCATGGTCTGAAGCGCACGGCGCAAGTGAATCCACTTTTGCTAGTTTAACCCCTTAACTGTCAGTTGCCCGTATACGGGCAACCTAAGTTTACTTTACTATATTACTATTAAATCCTAATCTAGTCGTGACAAACTATATATCATTGGAAAGGTCTAAGACTCCTAAATAGATATTTTAGGTCTGTTTTTTTTTTTTTTTTACAAATTCAGGAATGAACAGTAATATATGAATTTATGACAAGAGTGCGCCTCAAAAAATCGACGTCATTACAGGAGTTTCTGACCTTTGTCACAAAAAGTCGACGCACACACTTTTAATAATTGAAACTTTGTTTTTTTGTGCTAAAAGTTCATAATAAAACATAATTAGTATTTGTCTAAAAAAAAGATAAAATTATAATTCAAGAAGTAAGGTAAGAAGTCCTCTAAAAAGTATAATTTATTATATATAAATATAATTTTTTTATTATTATATTATATATTTTAGTAGTTATCGTAAATTAGGTATAATTTGAAAGCTTACAAACTCAGAATTCATCCTGTGAAAACCGTTTTGAAATTGAACTTTGTGTTACCATAGAAACGGTATTTTATTATTAGGCCCCTCCCCTTTGGGCATCATTTTTCATAATTTATTATAAAAACCTTTTCTAATCTTGACAAAACACATATTGTCAGAAAGGTCTGAGTCTCAAGGTTCCATATTTAGTGACAGAAGTGATATTTGGACAGAAATGTATTAATTTGTTATGGCAAAATGCATACAATTAAATTCAATGGAATTCAATGACACCCGGTGGCTATTTTTGGTACTACAGCCTAAACAAAATTTCATGGGAACTTCAATTTTTGTGATATCAACTTCAAATTTGGAACACAACTTGGTATATAGCTTTCATTTTATAGTAATTTTATAGTAAAACATATTTTGTAAAATATTTATTTCATATTAAAAAAATATGTTAATAAAGTATATTTGATTTACTGTAAATTATAACTTCCATAACTTTTTCATACTTTAATTTTTTGAAGTGCTTTCACTTTAGTAATAATCTGCTGATTGTTTTCTTTTAATTACAACCATTTAAGTTTGTATAGTGCATTTTAATGTCAATTATCAAAAAGAGGGTGACAGGTAAAGGGTTAAGGACAGGAAAAATAGTCCAGCGCACCCGGTTCATGGTCTAAAAGGGTTGTCCCAATTCTGTTAATGAGAAATGGGTGTGTTTTGAGCGTAACGTGCAAAAAAAAAAAAACAGTCAGAGTGTAATTTCACATTCACATTCCCTTTAAAAGCCAGTTGCGCTCGCATCATGGCGGATTCCGCTATTTTTGCCAAGCGGAAAAACTGAACGCTTCTTTAGCGAGGGAACGGATCTGATCACGCACGGGGTGTGTGTGTGCATGTGTAAGGTTAAAGCGTGAAATTTCCCCTATCTTTAAGTACAAAATAATAATCTTTTACATTGTAATCCTTTTATTTGTAATATTTTGCATGTTTGTGTGCAGCTATGCATCCCTGTGCATGTAATAAGCAGTGTGTGTGTGTGTGTGTAATAATGTGAGTGTGGACCCGCACGCTAACACTTTACAATATCGTGTGCACTAATATGCATTAATTCATGCTTAACTAATGCACAGATAATCATGAGTTAATGTATAATTAATGAAGAACTAAACCATTAATTAATGATTACTGCATAAGCCACTAATAAAGAGTCAATATGATTAATAGATTAAGTAATACATGAATTGCTATTAATTCAATGTGTCATTGTGTATTAATTATTTAATAACATATTTTATTAACTAATAGTGTAAATTAATGTGTTAATTACCACAATTAGTCAAAGCTATGCACTTCAGCTTCCAGTTGTCTGCTTTAATTAATCATTAGCTAATGATTTGCAAAGGTATCATTATGTTATGACTTTACTTGCTGGGGCACATCATTATTAACTAGTCATTTAGTAATTGTAGTAATAAGCTCATGAATTTGCTCTAACAATTAAGTAATTAATGATGTATTAATGCATATTAGTGTACCTGTCATATTATCTGGAAGTTGAAATACAAGGCTTTGGCTCATTCTGGTAATTAACATTAATTAACACTATTAGTTAAAAAAATTAGAATCCACAATTACATATTTAATTAATTACAATTCATGTACTGTATGAACTAATACATTAACCTTATAGACTCTTAATTAGTTCCTAATGTGGTAATCATTAATGAATAGCTTAGATAATCATTAGTTACACATTAATTCAGTATTATCTGTGCATTAGTTAAGCATTAGCTTATTAGTGCACACGTATTGTAAATTGTTACCGACCGTATAGGTGCACATTACTAACATGCTCTTGAAATAACAAAAAAATATTGACTTTAGACCAGGTTTCAGGTAGTCAATGGCTCAATGTCTATTTCAGTTCCTCAAAATAGCACCGCTCCAACAATGCGCCTGAAAAAAAAAAGGTTTTCAGACCAGAAGCCCATGGGCGCACAAATGGGCGCAAATGCATTTGCTATTAAAATGACGTGAAAATAATAACTGCGTCAGGCTGAAACTAGCAAAACACACTTTGCATTGCACCAGCTGTATGTTAGGGCCCATAGGGATTCAGTGAGGCTTATTAATTGTGCCCAGATGTCCCATCCTTCATCCAGTGTGATTTCTGACTCTCTTGGGTCCTTCAGGAGAGGCAGAGCAGGTGGAGAGGCAGCGAGAGCGCTGGGAGAGACGGCAGCGGCGCAGGCGCATCAGACAGAGATCCATCAGCTCCGAGAAGTGGGTCGAGACTCTGGTAGTGGCTGATTCCAAAATGGTGGAGTACCATGGAAGCAAAGGAGTTGTGAGCTATGTGCTCTCTGTCATGAATATTGTGAGTAACAGAGTATTTCTTTTAATTTGTGCGCGAAATTGAAAATGCGCCCATTGCAAACGCGTCAATTTTGCGAAAAACTCTCATATATTACGCAAAAACGTTTTGCGGGCAATTCAAATAAGTAATGTTTTACAAAACTGCAATGGAAATGTCACGGTGTGTTGTAAGCTGAAGAGGACGAAGAGGCAAAAGCACACACACTAAATAAGACTGAGAACGGAACTGAAAGGAACATGATGACACAGATTAACAGAAACCAGGTGACACACATGATGATTAACTAGACACAGGTGGAACAGATGATGAACTAAATAACAGTAACCATAGAAACAGATGAGTGGCGGGAAAACAGATCAAAGACATGTGACTAGTGGGTGACAATATATACACTATATACACTTTTCAATATATATATATATATATATATATACACTAGGGCTGGGCAACTATTAATCGCGATTAATCGCATCCAAAATAAAAGTTTGTGTTTACATAATATATGTGTGCGTAGTGTGTATAATTATTTTGTATATATAAATACACACACATGCATGTATATATTTAAGAAAAATGTGTTCTTAATATATCAAATATTTATATTTATGCATTACATAATATTAATTATGTATAATTATATATAAAGTATATACATGCAAATATTTCTTAAATATATACATGCATGTGTGTGTATTTATATATACAAAATAATTGTACACACTACACACACATATATTATGTAAACACAAACTTTTATTTTGGATGCGATTAATCGATCGTTGCCCAGCCCTACAGTATATACACTTTTCAAATACTGTTCATACAGCTTATGTAAATTGCAAACTAGTTTCAACTTATAATCATAAGATCCCAGTTAGGATTAGACTTGCCAGGAACACAGGAATTTTTCAAATGTACACTTTTCGTTTTCCTTCTTACTCCTTACTTTTGAAAAAAAACTTTTGCTGATAATTTACTCACCCCCATCTCATCCAAGATGTCCATGTCTTTCTATCTTCAGTCGAAAAGAAATGAAGGTTTTTGATGAAAACATTCAAGGATTTTTCTCCATATAATGGACTTCAATGGGAACCAAACAGTTCAAGGTCCAAAAGACAGTTTCAGTGCAAACTGTTCAAAGGGCTTTAAATGATTCCATGACGATGAATAAGGGTCTTATCTTGCGAAATGATCGGCCATTTAAAAAATAAATAAAAAGTTTAAGTTTTATAAGCTCAAATGCTCGCCTTGCTCTGTTCTGTGATGCACGTTCGTGACTCTCCTGGTTCGAACGCGTTCATCAAAATAAACGAATCTTTTTCGAGTCATTTCGTTCATTTCGTTCGTTAAATGAACCAAATGACTCGGAAAAAGATTTGTTCATTTCGTTCGTTGAATGAACCAAATGACTCGAAAAAAGATTTGTTCATTTCATTAATTGAATGAAAAAATGAACTCCAAAAAGATTTGTTCATTTTGATGAACGAGTTCGAACAGGAGAGTCACGAACGAGGGCGAGCATTTGTGCTTATGAAGCTTAAACTTTGTTGTTGTTGTTTTAAATGGCCGATGGTTTCGCTTGATAAGACCCTTATGGTCTGGTGTCGTTTAAAGCCCTTTGAACAGTTTGCACTGAAACTCTCATTTGGACCTTGAACCGTTTGGTTCCCATTGAAGTCCAATATATGGAGAAAAATCCTGGAATGTTTTCATCAAAAACCTTAATTTCTTTTCGACTGAAGAAAGAAAGACATGGACATCTTGGATGACATGGGGGTGAGTAAATTATCAGCAAAAGTTTTTTTTTTAAGTGAACTACTTCTTTAACTCTGATGTGCTGTTTTAAACTACCCTCATTTCCCCCTTTAGCTTTCCGACTCTCTTCTCCTCAAATTGCAACAATGTCCTTCAGTCAGCAGCACTTTAGTTTGGATCTAAATCAGCTGACCATGTTACAGATCCAGTCTGTTTTCCTAAATATACTGGCTATGCTTCGTCTGGCTTCTGTGTTTGAGCCCCTCAGGGAAGAAAAGTTTTCCATTCCAGACACTTGGTTGGTATTGAAGAGCAAGAACCTTCTATAAATGGGAAACATTCCATTATCCGAGTTGGCAGAGGTTTAGTTCTGGAATTATAAACTCATTGTTGCTGTGTTTAAGTTATTTTAATGTGTCATTGTTACAGTGTAAGTATTAAGCAACTACATGTACTTACTATAGAGTTTGGTTGAGGGTTAATTGCAATTAATTTAATTAATTTATTACTATGGTAAGTGCACGTAACAAGGATACTGTAACACGTATTGGGTAACACTTTACTTGAAGGGGTGTTCATAAGACTGACATGACTCCTTCATAACCATAACATGACATATGTCTTGAATATGAAATAGGGTTTATGCATGTTTATTAGGGCCCTATAATTTCTGCGATCACGGAATAAAAAGCACACTCTTTTTACAACTAAAATAACAGTAAAGGGTAAAAAAAAGAATTCCCAAAAATTAAAACGGAAAAAACGGAATTTGCAAAAATTTAACCGGAAAAAACGGAATTTGGGGAAAAAAAATGGAATTTGAGAAAAAATAAAACGGATTTTATAGGGCCCTAGTTTATGACAACTGTCATTAAGTGTCATTCACTCAATAATGACATTTTTAATACAAATATGACATTGTTTGAGATGTCTTTGTTATGACATCTTGACAAACCAATACATCATAACCTGTCCGTGTCTTTGCCATGACAACTTGACATAAAATTAAGGCAAAGTGTTACCAAATAGTGTTACTCGAAGTTTCTTAGCGGATCCTCGTGTGTTACGGATTTTGATCACTTTACATAACCAGCACAGTTTGAGTTATTTTCAGTAGCATTTGATTTTTAAGTGCAGCATGATAATGCAAAATAATTAGGGCCGGGAAAAGATTAATCGCGATTAATCACATCCAAAATAAAAGTTTGTGTTTACATAATATATGTGTGTGTAGTGTTTATAATAATTTTATATATATAAATACACACACATGCATGTAAACATTTAAGAAATATTTGCATGTATATACTTTATATATATTTATACAAAATTAATATTATACATAAATATAAATATTTGATATATTAATAACACATTTTTCTTAAATATATACATGCATATGTGTATTTATATATACAAAATAATTATACACACTCACACACTATTATGCAAACACAAACTTTTATTTTGGATGCGATTAATCGCGATTAATCTTTTCCTAGCCCTAAAAATAATAATAGTAAAAAAAGCCTAGCACACACATGAAGGAAGCACTGAATCTTCTGATCCGTTCTTTTGAGATTCTCTCGGGAAAAGTGATTTTTAATCAACTGCAAAAAGAGTGAGTCAAAAGAGCCCACCCCCGAGTCTCTGTGATATTCTGGTCTTTAGATTGGCTCAGTCTTTCATTAAATAAAAGTCCTAAAGAAGATGATGTGCTTTTTCATCTGTCAGGCAAAAATTGTGAGCCGTATTGCCAGGGCTGGTCGGTATATAGAGTTTTTAAAGATATATTGATTTATATATGAAATAAGATGAGGCAATACCGTTTATATCGAGGTAACACTTAACAATAAGGTTCGTCAGTTAAAGGAGTAGTTCAATTTTGAAAAAACTTTGCTGATAATTTACTCACCCCCATGTCATCCAAGATGTCCATGTCTTTCTTTCTTCAGTCGAAAAGAAATTAAAGGGGTGATGAACTGAGAAATCAAAATTTCCTTGAGCTTTTGACTCATTTGGACCTTGAACCGTTTGGTTCCCATTGAAGTCCATTATATGGAGAAAATCCTGGAATGTTTTCATCAAAAACCTTAATTTCTTTCCGAACTGAAGAAAGAAAGACATGGACATCTTGGATGACATGGGGGTGAGTAAATTATCAGCAAAGGTTTTTTGAAAAGTGAACTACTCCTTTTATGAACTAACAATGAACAATACATTTGTTACAGTATTTATTAATCTTTGTTAAAGTTATGTTAACTAATGAACCGTATTGTAAAGTGTAACCAATTTGTCCTAAACGTGAGACATGCTTTATAATAAAGCCTTCAAAATAACTTGTAATATATAGTTAACGTGTGTAGTTAAAAGCCATTTACCTTTGAGATGTGGTGCATAACTTACATTTCACAGGTATATTCTCCATCTGTAAATGTTAGAACGTCATTGAAAATATTTCCATTTTGCCGTCAGGAGTGGAGGCTTATGCAAGCGAGTCTCAGATAACTTCACAGACTTCAGTAAAGTACGAGCGCAATAATTCTGACTAAAATATACATTTTGCTATAATATTTGTTGTTGGACAATCAATGTGGCGTAAGAATTTGAATTTTTATGATATAAACTGTAAAACTATAAAGTGCTTTTGTTTTTATTTTCATTTTAACTTCTGCTTTAAAAAGCATGTTTTATTTTAAATATAAAATAATGTGATTTCAACCCTTTTTTCTCATATAGCATAGCCTACATGATAATATTCACTGGATTTGTTTTCATAGCCTTCAATATGAACGTTATTTGTTGGACAGTCTTTTTCGACTCATTAATGCTAACACTTTCTTTATCTATTTAAAAAAGGTAAATTTATTTGTTTTATATCCCTAACCTGGCTAAATATTGTATATCTGCCTAGTATATTCCTTGCAAGCTGTAACGTTTGCACCCGAAACCTGTAAAATATAAAGTTAAGCAGCCTTTCAGGGTGTCATTCACATGTCTACTGAAGATTTCACCAAAGGACAGAACATAAAAGATGCCTCGTTGATTCACTGGAACATTTTGTAATGAGCCTCATCGAAGCAGAGAAAAATGCCTCTCACATTTCAGACCGCATTTACCTCAAGGAGAGCTTTGATGTGAGAGCAGAAGCTGTTTTTCTGAGTTCAGTATCATTCCTACACCCTATTTAGGGGACTTCAGCTCCCGGCTTTCATCTAAACACCTGTAAAAGTCTGTGATGACCTCAGCTGGCAGCGCCCTTATTAAAAGTCTGATTTCTCTTCAGATTTTTTTGGCTTTCTTTCCCCTTTCCACTCATTAAAAATTGTTTTTGAACCAGAATGGAGACACTGTTGCCAGAAGTTTACCGTAAAAATACGGTAGCCACATATTAGGATTTACGGTAAAACCTAAAATGTTTTAACCTACCCCTATGGGCCCTAATTTAACGATTTAACTATTTAGCCAGCGGGATAAATGACTCTCGCACCCGACGCAAATTTAAAAGGGGTTTGTCTGAAGTAGCTTCATTATTCATAGGTCGAGGGCTTGGAGCCAAAGGGGCGTAAGTGGCTTTTAACAAACTTTACAGGAGAGACAAAACAAAATTTTGACCACGCTTCAATCACCTGTATTATTAACCTTAAACCACAAACATTGCAACTACAGGCATACTTAAATGGAATGAGTATTTAAGTAAAAAATGTATGGCATATTAACACAATGAACATGCTCTAAAACATTTTCAAAGTCAAATACGTCAAATACGCCTTTTGTTGCTTTATTCAATACAGTTTGGTCTCAGATAGGTATTTTTGGCACCATTGGATAGAGCTCATCGATACCTTTATTTTGATATAAATAACTCATATTCGCCCAAAATGCCACTTACGCCCCTCTGGCTCCAAGCCCTCGAGGTGTGGTTTGGGAAAACACGTAATGGAAACAATAAGAGCAATACTATTATAACGGCGCATTTACCAGACAATCGGTTCACAGCTGAGGAGATCGATGTTCTCGTCAGGGCCGTAAAAAGAAAGAGAAGAGACTTTGGGGATTGGACAAACACAGCCAAATTAGCTTCAGTTAAACATGCATATATTAATTTGGGTAAATGTGTAAGCTTTATGCCAATTTTTCCATCGTCATGGACACAGCAATGATTTCCCTTCGTGTTTAAATATTTTTTCTTATAATAATGGTGCAAAATAGGAATAATAATGCGTCAGTCATTTGCGCCAGGTGCAAGATAGGGAACTTAAATTTACAGTATAAAAAACATATTTCATTATCTGATATAATAGTAATTTACAGACCTTTTGAAGTTTGGTACCATTGGAATACACTGAAAACCACCAATCACAGAGTCACATGATGCATCAAAGCTTATCACAAGCAGCTTTTCCACTAGAAAGCTCATACTATTATATAGAATATACACAGTGTCCTTCACACATAGGGTTGGGTATCGAGAATCAAATATCGATTGGAATCGGGACTAACTTTTAGTTTTTCCCAGAATCGTTCAAAAGTAAAAATTTCGATTCCTAGTTTCATATGTTCACAGTCTGTCGACTCGGAAGAAGAAACCGCTGAACAACACCAACGAAGAAGCGTCTACCGGAAGTGTTGACATAACCGTGCGAGTTCGAACATGAGTAGCTTACCTCGGCGGTCCAAAGTGTGGCTTCACTTTTCTAAAAATAACGAAATCTCTGCAAAATGCGAAATTTGTGACAGAAGGTTAGCTAAACTTTTTGACCCTGCCTCTTTAAAGAATCGGAATCAGAATCGTTAGGAACCGTAAATTCGAAACAAGGAATCGGAATCAGAATCGTTCAAATTCAAATGATACCCAACCCTATTCACACACTAAAAGTCATCATGGTAACACACATAAAACTTTAAAAATGCATTAAACATGAATCGAACAAGATTAAACATTAAAAAGATTAACATAAAATCTGTATGTACTTGATTAGAAACAAAAATACATCAAATGTGAAGTGGCGTGCAGGGAATTCGTGTGAATGTCAATTTCGTTTTTTTTTTACTGTAAATTTTTCACTTCCAAAAACTGTCAATTTTACTGTAAAATTACATTAAATGTATGGTTAGATCTATCACAGCTATTCACTGTATGGACACCATAGCATTTTTACAGTATTTTTACCGTTAAAATCACGATAATTTTTTACAATGTAGATCACTGTAGTGGAAGGGTTGCAATGTTGCTCTTCACATGTGTGAGTGCTGTGTTTTACAGGTGGCAGGGTTGTTTCGGGATCCCAGCATTGGAAATGCCATCAACATTGCAGTCGTGCGTCTCATCCTGCTGGAAAAGGACGAGGTAAGCGAGATGACAAAGCAGACCCTTGCTCTAAAAATACACGCAGTCGTTCTGAATCATCATCGATGCTGTAAAACAGAGCTGGTGCACTAAGGCACACACACACATGGTTTTAGGAGTGACGACTGTGTTTAAATGCAGGACTGAGTCACCTAATTCAGGGGTCTAGACCATCTCTGGTTTATGTCGGTTCCTCACTTTTTTCCATTTGTGTCACCACCAATGTTTGGAAGAGAGAGAAATGCCAAAAAACATCAGCTAAACTTGGTGGTGGTACATTTTCCACTTAGTTGCAACTTTTAGAAAACGCATATCGCACAAGATGCTAATTGGTTTTGAATCACATATGCATACATATACACTCACCTAAATGATTATTAGAAACACCTGTTCAATTTCTCATTAATGCAATTATCTAATCAACCAATCACATGGCAGTTGCTTCAATGCATTTAGGGGTGTGGTCCTGGTCAAGATAATCTCCTGAACTCCAAACTGAATGTCAGAATGGGAAAGAAAGGTGATTTAAGCAATTTTGAGCGTGGCATGGTTGTTGGTGTCTGAGTATTTCACAATCTGCTCAGTTACTGGGATTTTCACGCACAACCATTTCTAGGGTTTACAAAGAATGGTGTGAAAGGGAAAAACATCCAGTATGCGGCAGTCCTGTGGCGAAAATGCCTTGTTGATGCTAGAGGTCAGAGGAGAATGGTCCGACTGATTCAAACTGATAGAAGAGCAACTTCGACTGAAATAACCACTCGTTACAACCGAGGTATGCAGCAAAGCCACAACACACACAACCCTGAGGCGGATGGGCTACAACAGCAGAAGACCCCACCGGGTACCACTCATCTCCTACTACAAATAGGAAAAAAGAGGCGACAATTTTCAAGAGCTCACCAAAATTGGACAGTAAAAGACTGGAAAAATGTTGCCTGGTCTGATGAGTATCGATTTCTATTGAGACATTCAGATGGTAGAGTCAGAATTTGGCGTAAACAGAATGAGAACATGGATCCATCATGCCTTGTTACCACTGTGCAGGCTGGTGGTGGTGGTGTAATGGTGTGATGGATGTTTTCTTGGCACACTTTAGGCCCCTTAGTGCCAATTGGGCATCGTTTAAATGCCACAGCCTACCTGAGCATTGTTTCTGACCATCTCCATCCCTTTATGGCCACCATGTACCCATCCTCTTAACCCAATAAAGCATCTTTGGGATGTGGTGGAATGGGAGCTTCGTGCCCTGGATGTGCATCCCTCAAATCTCCATCAACTGCAAGATGCTATCCTATCAATATGGGCCAACATTTCTAAAAATGCTTTCAGCACCTTGTTGATTCAATGCAACGTAGAATTAAGGCACATCTGAAGGCGAAAGGGGGTCAAACACAGTATTAGAAATGCAGTTAGTTATTTAATTGCCCAAACCAATATTTTTACTCACATTTGCTGCCTGATGAGTTAGATAAACAATAAATAATTGTTTAAAATATTGCTATTATTGTGATAATGACAGGAGTCACTCCTCTAATGTATTTACTGACATAGTCACAGCCATAGAAAGAGTTGCAAACAAGAAACATGAATACTGTTTATTTTGTAATGTGTTGTAAGTTTCTTCTAAGTCTTCTTCTAAGTTTCTTCATTGTAATATAAATATTAACCCGTGGACCACAGGTCTGTTGAGGGAATCTATAGTGAAGAAAGCAGATTTGCTTTCTCCACATCTGGAGAACAGAGACACACTTCTCTGATGTGATTTTAAATGCGTCATCTAGTTGATCAGTTTGTTTCTGTACACACTATGTATATGGTTGGGGTCATGTTTTCTCTCAGAAACTTGTGCATTAAAGATATAGATGTTGTTTGCATAGACCACATCAAATATGATAAACAGAAGGACACCTGCTGGCTTGACATGTGACAAACTTCACTGATTCTCATGGAATAGCATTAGTGTCTCTTCAGAAGACTTTCGGCAAACACTGAGTCTTTGATCTATGTTGGTAATGACGAAATTGCAAATCGTTGGCTAACGATGCTTTTAGCAAATGCACTCCAGATTGGTTTTAAATGCCATGTGCTTCAAATAAACACACGAGAATCAATTTATAAATTGTCTTAGGCTGTGAATGCCACAAACATAGAATGCTTTTCGGTAACACTTTACAATACGTGTGCACTAATAAGCATTAATTCATGCTTAACTAATGCACAGATAATACTGAATTAATGTCTTACTTATGATTATTTAAGATATTCATTAATGATTACCACATTAGGAACTAAATAAGAGTATATAAGGTTAATGTATTAGTTCATATGAATTGTTATTAATTAAATATGTAATTGTGGATTAATTCCATAATAACTCATTTTTTAACTAATAGTGTTAATTAATATGTTAATTACCAGAATGAGCCAAAGCCTTGTATTTCAACTTCCAGATAATATGACAGGTACACTAATATGCATTAATACATGATTAATTAATTAATTGTTAATGCAAATTCATGTGCAAATTACTAAATGACTAGTTAATAATGATGTGCCCCAACAAGTAAAGTCATACCATAATGATACCTTTGCAAATCATTAGCTAATGATTGATTAAGGCAGACAACTGGAAGTTGAAGTGCATAGCTATGACTAATTGTGGTAATTAACACTTTAATTTACACTATTAGTTAATAAAATATGTTATTAAGGAATTAATACACAATGACACATTGAATTAATTGCAATTCATGTATTACTTAATCTATTAATCATATTGACTCTTTATTAGTTGCTGATGCAGTAATCATTAATTAATGGTTTAGTTCTTCATGAGTTATACATTAACTCATGATTATCTGTGCATTAGTTAAGCATGAATTAATGCATATTAGTGCACACGTATTGTAAAGTGTTACCAGCTTTTCCTTAAATGAAGCTTTTTTGCATTACGGTTTCCATTGAATTTTATTTTAAATGCATTGTGTTAACCTCCATTCTACAACATGATATAAAAAATATTTTCTAATTGCTTTTGCACAAATCCATGCAACAATTAAACTGTATCTACTTACATTCTGTACATTGAATACTATTTAATAGCTTTGAATACTATCATGTATTCTCAGGAGGATTTGAAGATCAGTCATCATGCCGACCACAGCCTGAACAGCTTCTGTAAGTGGCAGAAAGGCATTAACATGAAGGATGACGATCATCCAGTCCATCATGACGTGGCTGTCCTGATCACTAGGTACATCTGGCCTGACTCTAATCAGCTTTACATTGCTTTACATACACAGTATAATGCATCTTTTTCTGTGACGCAGGAAAGACATTTGTGCCGCCATCAATAAGCCCTGTGAGACGTTGGGACTGTCTCATGTGGCTGGGATGTGTCAGCCTCACTGCAGCTGCAGTATTAATGAAGACACAGGCCTTCCTCTGGCGTTCACTGTCGCACATGAGCTTCGGACACAAGTAAGTGCTGGAACACACATTATCTCAGAGTAATCTCTGTTAATCGCACCTAACATTAAAGGAGTAGTTCACTTTAAAAAAAACTTTTGCTGATAATTTACTCACCCCCATGTCATCCAAGATTTCCATGTCTTTCTTTCTTCAGTTCAAAAGAAATTAAGGTTTTTGATGAAAACATTCCAGGATTTTCTCCATATAATGGACTTCAATGGGAACCAAACGGTTCAAGGTTCCAAATAAGAGTTTCAGTGCAACTTCAAATAGCTTTAAACAGCACCAGACGATGAATAAGGGTCTTATCAAGCGAAACGATCACTCATTTAATAAATAAATAAAAAAGTTTAACCCCTTAACTGTCACTTGCCCGTATACAGGCAACCTAACTTTACTTCACTATATTTCTATTAAATCCTAATCTAGTCATGACAAACTATATATCGTTGGAAAGTTCTAAGACTCCTAAATAGATATTTTAGGTCTGTTTTTTCTTACAAATTATGAATGAACAGTAATATATGAATTTACTGACAAGAGTGCGCCTCAAAAAATCGACATCATTACAGGAGTTTCTGACCTTTGTCACAAAAAGTCGACGCACACACTTTTAATAATTGAAACTTTGGTTTTTAATGCTCAAAGTTCATAATAAAACATAATTAGTATTTGTCAATAAAAAAATATAAAATTATATTTTAAAAAGTAAGGTAAGAAGTCCTCTAAAAAGTATAATATATTAAACATATATAAATATATATTTTTTTATTATTATAATATCACATATTTTAGTAGTTATCATAAATTAGGTATCATTTGAAAGCTTATCGAACTCAGAATTCATCCTGTGAAAACCGTTTTAAAATTGGATGTTGCGTTACCATAGAAACGGTATATTTTTATTAGGCCCCTCCCGTTTTGGACATCATCTTTCATAATTTATTATCAAAAAACCTTTTCTAATCTTGACAAAACACATATTAGTCAGAAGGTCTAAGTTTCAGAGGTTCCATATTTAGTGACAGAAGTGACATTTGGATAGAAATTTATTAATTTGTTATGGCAGGATGCATACAATTAAATTCAATGGAATTCAATGGCACCCGGTGGCTATTTTTGGTATAACACCTAAACAAAATCTCATGGGAACTTCAATTTTTGTGATATCAACTTCAATTTGGAACACAACTTGGTTAGATATATAGCTTTCATTTTATAGTAATTTTATAGTAAAACATATTTTGTAAAATATTTATTTCACATTTAAAACAAATATATTAATAAAGTATATTTGATTTACTGTAAATTATAACTTCCATAACTTTTTCATACTTAAATGTTTTGAAGTGCTTTCACTTTAGTAATAACCTGCTGATTGTTTTCTTTAAAACAAGACCAAACTTGTGTATATATTCCAAAGCATTCTTGAATTACAACCATTTAAGTTTGTATAGTGCATTTTAATGTCAATTATCAAAATGGGGGGTGACAGGTAAAGGGTTAAGTTTTATAAGCACAAATGGTCGCGCTGATCTGTTCTGTGATGCTCGTTTATGACCCTGTTCAAACTCGTTCATCAAAATGACGAATCTTTTTATTCAGTTTCGATTCGTTGAATCAACCAAATGACTCGAAAGATTTGTTCATTTTGATTTTGAACAGAGAGAGTGAAGTAGGGCAAGCATGTGTGCTTATAAAATGTAAAGTTTTGTATTTATTGTTGAAATGAGCAATCGTTTCACTAGATCTGATTCACAGTCGAAATTTCTTGACAACAAAATGTGTTTCACAGTCGAAATTTCTTTTCGACTGAAGAAAGAAAGACATGGACATCTTGGATGACATGGGGGTGAGTAAATTATAAGCAAAAGTTTTTTTAAAGGTGAACTACTCTAAAGGTGATGTCATGAAAATTGGACTTTATCTAGTTTAAGTGCTGTAATCGGATGCGTGCTACTAACCAGAAAACATGAAAAGTGACAAACTAGCTCTGTTTCAGTTAGCCTTTTCTCTGCAAGCATGTTAATTTCTGATTATTATCAACATTGATTTTGTGGAAACCGATGTTCAGAATTGTTTAATGAATAGAAAGCCTAAAAGAACAGCATTTATTTGAAATGAAAAGTCTTCACTGTCACTTTTTATCAGTTTAATGCATCCTTTCTGAATAAAAGTAA
>JAQIUQ010007721.1:0-87500 GCA_030378365.1 Hybognathus amarus | reverse complement strand
TGCCTGCCATATGGAGCACATTAGACAAGGCTTGCCTACTGCAGCTTGGCCTGAAATGAGGGTAAATGTTTAACACATCTGCCCGTGCCCAAACACAGGATATGTTACAATATCTAGGCCAAACGGATACTTCAGGAAATGAGAAATTAGGTTATCTTAATGCCTTTAAGTTTTGATTGCTCAGGCCTAACATTAGTCTATGTGTGTGTTACACTCTCGTGCAGACGAGAGCCGTTAGATCATTGTTTGGAGATCTACAGTGGCACAAGATGTAAAAAAGAGTTTTATTTCATCTTACTAAGACATATTATTAGCAGATATAGAGTAACAACCGATGTTTAAATGTGCATTAGTCTGCTCTAAAGATCTCATTGATTTACATTGCAAGCTATCATCATTTCTGGGCATACACTGTAAAAAATAAACTGTAAATTTTATGGTAAAAAACGGCAGCTGTGGTTGCCAGAACTTTACCGTTAAAAATACAGTAGGAACGTTAATGGTTTTACAGACTTAACTTAAAAATTACAGTAATAAACCGTATTTTATTTTCTGATAAAATGTGGATTTACCTACTTATTGATGTATTGATATCTGTTTTAGACCACTGTAATACACTGACAACCAACAATCATCACAGCAGTAATGAGAGTTAAATGAGCAAGCTCATTACAAGTGATTGCTTGTAGTCAGCAATACTTATTTAAAGAAACTGCTCAATGTCATTCACACAAACGTTAAACACCATCATGGTAACACACATAAAATGAAAAAAATGCAATAAACATTAATTTAACAACATTAAATGTAACATAAAACCCTAATGTACATAACTGATAAAAAAAAAACAATAAAACTATGAGGAACCATAGTTATTTCAACAAAAATACTTAAAATGTGTACCGAATGTCAATTTACGGTTTTTCACTGTAAATTATACAAGGATTTGTTCTTTTTCACTTTCAAAAACTGTAAATTTAACGGTATTTTACTGTAAAATTATATCACAGTTATTTACTGTGTATAGTACGGAAAATTTCTGTTTACCAATTAACAGTTTTGCACTGTAGCATTTTTACAGTATTTTACTGTTAAATCATAGATATTTTTTACAGCACTGTAAAAAATATCCGTGATTTTAACAGTAAAATACTGTAAAAATGCTACAGTCTGTAAAACCATTAACGTTCCTACTGTATTTTTAACGGTAAAGTTCTGGCAACCACAGCTGCCGGATTTTAACGTAAAATTCACGGTTTATTTTTTACAGTGTACTGTAAATAGCAACAACTGTGCCAAATTGTGTTATTTATGTGAGCTCCATATTCTCAAAATTTCATACGCGACTGAAAAAAAAGAGTTTATGGACACTTACAGTTTTTCTCAATTGTAAAAATAAATCCTGTAAAAAGCAGTAAACTACTGGCAGCATCACTGTACCAAAACCTAACTAGCTGTTAATTTAAAGTTTTATACTGTAGTTGACAATACCGTTAATTTCAAAAACAGTAACATATCCAATTTCTTTACCGTATGATGGCAACCACACCTGCCAGTAGTTTACCATTTTCTTACAGGATTATTTTTTACAGTGCACATTTCCTGAAAGCATGCCTCATACTCTCAGAACTCTACACACAAATAAAAAAACACACAAACAATGGGCAAAACCCATCAATTCTTTTACATTCAAAACAATGTTATTTATTCTCAAAATGGTATTTTGTTTTCAAATGACACACACAAACCACCATATGAATAGACAATTATAAGAACCACACAGAAAAAATGCAAATGCTTTATCTAATCAATAGAATTGTGGCAACAGATTTCAAGCAATATTATTAATTAAATTTAACAAATTTAGAATTGAGTAATAATTAATCAAATTATTCCTAAAATGAGTAAGTTTACACCAAAAATTTAACAAAAATGTCTCACTAACAGACAGACGTCAAAGTTAATTAAGAACTCTTTACTTAATATTGCCAGCATTGAAGACACCTGATGTTAACAAGCAGAATCACTGAAGGAGAAAACTGTCATTTTACAACGAACACTGATCAGCATAATGATGACTTAAATGTATTGGAGTTTTTTTGATTTGTTTGTTATTAGTGTTACTCATTTTAAATGGTCAATTTTTAAGGAATTGGTTTGATTAATTATTACTCAATATTTGTTAAATTTAATTAATAATATTGCTTGTAATCTGTTGCCACAATTTTTTTAATTAGATGAAGCACATTCATTTTTACAGTTGTAAACACTGATGAATGAAAACACTTCTCCATTCATCATAATGACTTAGGTCTTTTTTTAACAGTACATATAAGTGTGTTGTAAAATATTTGAGAATATTGTTTTTATTCCGAAACACACAAATACACGGTACCAAATATATTATTTATCCCTCAAAAACAATGTACATCCCAACCAACACAAAGTCTGCACAAACAATATTCTGCATGAAAATCATGAGATAATTGTGTGTAGTGTTTTGAAAAAAGGTCGTTTTAGAGTGTAAAGCAGGATTTGTGCTTGTAGTTTAGCAGAAGAGGTTTAGGGGGTTGTGCATGTTGTGGTCATTGTGTGTAAACAATTAATTTCCCATGATATCATTTCCTGTGTTCGATTCAGTAAATTCATCCTCTTGTCGTTCCAGTTCAAATCTCTGTTAGACTCTTTCTTTTAATGTCTTTTTTGTGTGTATTGTAAAGCCCTGTAGCCGATATATGATGTAATATACACACTGTGCTGGTTGTTTTTTAATAGGGACTGTGTTAAAGAGAATTTGAGGGAAGGACCGTGTGGTTTTGGAGGCTCATAGACAGATGTGTCCCGAAGGAACCTCTCCTTGTTCAGTCTTTACTCGAATCGTGTGCTTATAAAAGGAGATTGACAGCACCATGTATCCAATTACCTCGATGTGTCAGTTCCAGCTGTTGTGTGTGTTTCCTCCCGTATTGTTTGAGTTTTAGTCAAAAAACGTAATTAAAGGATGACACGCTGTCCTCTTTGACTTGAAGGGTTTTGTTTTTGTAGAAATTAATTATTTTTTATGGCCGGAAGGTTTTCAATATAGTTGAGCTGCATGTTTTTTCCTTGTACATTGTAGAATAGCATCTGGCAAAAATATAACTTAAGTGAAATTTAGTGTCAGCAATGGGAATATTTCTTTCTTCAAGTTTTGAGGGCTTATGTAATATTTTCAGATTGCTCAATGGCACTCGATCTCATTCACTGTGAGTGTAATCTTTGCAGGACTGTGATATGAAGAGTGTGACTATATTTTATCAACTGTGTGAAATTGAATAGCACATAACAAGCATAATACCAGTCGGAACATGAGTTAAACAGCAGCTTTACAGTGAAAACAGGAAAATAATGCGACAACGTTTGTTTCTTGAAGAAAATAGTGTCAGCTTAAGTTAGTTCAGTGATGGCTAATTTTTGTTGTAAAAAAGTTATTACAGTTTTTTCCAATTGCTAACACACATATTTTGCAAACTAGTCTGGTTTTATCAAAATACTTAACACAATTCACAAAACTATACACCCAAACTGCAAAATACCTCATATATCCTGCAAAATGAAGCACTGCAAGTCAGTCGTGAATTCAGGTCGTTAATTCAGAAAAACAGAGCAAACATTTTTTCTCATGAAAAATTAACTCGTTAATTCAGAAAAACAGAGCAAAAAAATTTTTCTCATGAAAAGTTAACTCTTTAATTCAGAAAAACAGAGCAAAAATTTTTTTCTCATGAAAAATTAAGCTCGTTAATTCAGAAAAACAGAGCAAAAAAAAATTTCTCATGAAAAATTAACTCGTTAATTCAGAAAAACAGAGCAAAACCTTTTTTCTCATGAAAAATTAACTCGTTAATTCAGAAAAACAGAGCAAAAAAATGTTCTAATGAAAAATTAACTCGTTAATTCAGAAAAACAGAGCAAAAAAATTTTCTCACGAAAAATTAACTCGTTAATTCAGAAAAACAGAGCAAAAAAAATTTTCTCATGAAAAATTAACTCGTTAATTCAGAAAAACAGAGCAAAAAAAATTCTCATGAAAAATTAACTCGTTAATTCAGAAAAACAGAGCAAAAAAATGTTCTAATGAAAAATTAACCTTGTTAATTCAGAAAAACAGAGCAAAAAAATTTTCTCATGAAAAATTAACTCGTTAATTCAGAAAAACAGAGCAAAATTTTTTTTTCTCATGAAAAATTAACTCGTTAATTCAGGAAAACAGAGCAAAAAAAATTTTCTCACGAAAAATTAACTCGTTAATTCAGAAAAACAGAGCAAAAAAAATTTTCTCATGAAAAATTAACTCGTTAATTCAGAAAAACAGAGCAAAAAAAAATTCTCATGAAATATTAACTCGTTAATTCAGAAAAACAGAGCAAAAAAATGTTCTAATGAAAAATTAACTCGTTAATTCAGAAAAACAGAGCAAAATTTTTTTCTCATGAAAAATTAACTCGTTAATTCAGGAAAACAGAGCAAAAACAAATTCTCATGAAAAATTAACTCGTTAATTCAGAAAAACAGAGCAAAAAAAATTTCTAATGAAAAATTAACTTGTTAATTCAGAAAAACAGAGCAAAACTTTTTTCCCATGAAAAATTAACTCGTTAATTCAGAAAAACAGAGCAAAAATTTTTCCCATGAAAAATTAACTCGTTAATTCAGAAAACAGAGCAAAAAATTTTTTCTCATGAAAAATGAACTCTTTAATTCAGAAAAACAGAGCAAAAAAAATTTTCTCATGAAAAATTGACTCGTTAATTCAGAAAAACAGCAAAAAAAAATTTTCTCATGAAAAATTAACTCGTTAATTCAGAAAAACAGAGCAAAAACTTTTTTCCATGAAAAATGATCTCATAATTCTAAGATAATTAAGTCGTTAATTCAGAAAAACAGAGTAGATTTTTTTTCTTCAAGTGAATGCAATACGCTTCCGTATGAAAGTGCTGACGTGAGAATGTGTCTCCTGAGGTGTGTTTGTGTGTTGTTCTCCACAGTCGAGGCTGGGGCTGGTGTCTGGACGATCCTCCCGTCAGAAACGAGCTGTCGAAGCGTTCGTCTCCCGCTGGCGTCCTGTACAGCGCCGCTCACCAGTGCAAGCTCCAGTACGGGTCAAACTCACTGCTCTGTGACGACGTAGACGTAAGATCTTCCCCTTAAACCCACAGATACCTCCCATTCCCCCTGCAGACACGTGTGTGATGCCAAACTACTGAGGAAAAATGGGTCAGAGGTGTAGAGAAGTGTCTTAAATGATCTGTTTATCAAGTGCGGATGGAGTGAGACGTTTTCTGCTGGGAACTGTCAAAAAACTAGGCTATAATGTAGGTTACTTTATAGCCTACTTTTTTACTGTTCCCAACATAAAAAGTATATTAGCGCTTCTTACAGTTTTTTCCAATTGCTAACACACAATTTTGCAAACTAGTCTTGTTTTATCAAAATACTTAAAGGAGTAGTTCACTTTAAAAAAAAAAAAAAAACGTTTGCTGATAATTTACTCACCCCATGTCATCCAAGATGTCCATGTCTGTCTTTCTTCAGTCGAAAAGAAATTAAGGTTTTTGATGAAAACATTCCAGGATTTTTCTCCATATAATGGACTTCAATGGGAACACAAACGGTTCAAGGTCCAAATGAGAGTTTCAGTGCAAACTGTTCAAAGGGCTTTAGAACGACCACCAGATGATGAATTAGGGTCTTATCCAGCGGAAACGATCGCTTATTTAAAAAATAAATAAAAAAGTTTACGTTTTTTAACCTCAAAGTGTCACCCCCCCTTTTTTTTAATAGACATGGAAATGCACATTTTGAACTTAAATGGTTGTAATTCAAGTAATCACTCATGACTACTATCACGTGTCTGTCCAGTGTGTTCATGCTTTTACTCGCGTCTGATCTCAAGAAGAAATGAACCAGAGCAGATTTACATGTAAAAGAAGGCGGAGCCTCAGGGACACACCCACCTGTTCACATCATCACGACGGACCAATAAGAGTGTTTACCAGCTGGTTTAGTTATAAATATTTTTCTTGAAAGTTCGCTTTGGCAAGCTGTTTAGAACTACTAAATTAACTTTACGTTGGCCTGATTTTGTTTGAAAATTATGTCACACTCAAATTAATTCTTTAATTTCGCTTAACTGTGAAGCCAGAGTTCAGGTCATGTAGTTTATTTCGATGTAACAGAAAGACACACGGTTAATGTCTTGTCTGCTAGGGTGCTGTTCTGAATTTGATCTCTTTAGGAAGCTTCTCAGGTAAGCTCCTCGTGTATTTCCAGGCCCATGGGCTTCTCAAATGTTCTCACTGTCATATTGTGAAGGATACAAAGTAACAAAAACCTTTATTAGTTCAAATGTCTGGAAGGGCATAGACCACACACACACTTTTCCATCACAGAGGAAGTCTCCGTTACTTACATCAGTACCATCTGATTCCCAGCTGTTTTAGTGGGAATCAAAAGCACAGTCATTCGTATAGCGGGGCTTATGTTCCAACTAGAAGAACTTCACGTTGTAAACTGTTTAACATAAAGGGCCCTATTTTAACGATCTGAAACGCAAGTATCAAGTATCTTTGTGGGCCAATCTCGGGCGCTGTTGCTATTTTACCGGCAGGATAAATGACTTCGCACCCGACGCAAAGTTTAAAAGGGGTTATTCTGAAGTAGCTTCATTATTCATAGGTGTGGTTTGGGCGTAACGGAAACAAACCAATAAGAGCGTCATATCCCTTTAAGAGCGCGTGATAAACAAGGTGCACTTGTTCCAGAGTGCTTTTCTATTATGACGGCGCGTTTACGCTCCCACATAAAAAGTACTAAAAGCTGTCAACGGGGTTGTACCTTTTCAAAAGGTAAACTTTTGTCCATTTTTAGGTGCTAATATGTACATTTTAAGTGTTAGATATGTACATTTTAGGTGCTAATAAGTAGATTTTAGGTGCTAATATACCAATTTCAGGAGCTAATTATGTCAATTTTAGGTCCTAATATGTACATTTTAAGTGTTAATGTACATTTTAGGTGCTAATAATTATGTACATTTTAGGTGCTAATATGTACAGTTTAGGTGCTAATATGTCCATTTTAGGTACTAATATGTACATTTTAAGTGTTAATATTTACATTTTTAGGTGCTAATATGTACATTTTAGGTGCTAATATGTCAATTTTATGTAGTAATATGTATATTTTAAGTGATTATATTTACATTTTAGGTGCTAATATGTACATTTTAGGTGTTAATATGTAAATTTTAGGTACTAATATGTACATTTTAAGTGTTAATATGTAAATTTTAGGTCCTAATATGTACATTTTAGGTGCTAATATGTCCATTTTATGTAGTAATATGTATATTTTAAGTGATAATATTTACATTTTAGTAGGGTTGCAAAGTTTCCAGAAACTTTCCAGGATTTTTGGAAACTTTCCAGGATTTTTGAAACTTTCCAGGATTTTTCGGAATCTTTCCATGATTTTTGGGAAGTTTCTGGAAATTTACCGGAAATATTCAGCCCCTTTGCAACCCTACATTTTAGGTACTAATATGTACATTTTAGGTACTAATATGTACATTTTAATTGTTAATATGTCAATTTTAAATCCTAATATGTACATTTTAGGTGTTAATAATTATGGACATTTTAGGTGCTAATACAGTTTAGGTGGTAATATGTCCATTTTAGGTACTAATATGTACATTTACATATTAGTGTTAATATTTACATTTTAGGTGCTAATATGTACATTTTATGTAGTAATATGTATATTTTAAGTTATAATATTTACATTTTAGGTGCTAATATGTACATTTTAGGTGTTAATATGTACATTTCAGATGCTAATATGTACATTTTAGGTGCTAATATGTACCACTAAGGTACCAATATGCAGTCTTTGGGTAAAAAATTTTGCCTTTTGAAAAGGTACAGCCCCAGTGACAGCTTTTGTACCTTTTTTCTGAGATTGTACCTGGCGCTTCACAATCCGTTCACTGCCAAGAAGATTGATGTTCTCTGTCAGGGCCGTAAAAAAGAGAATTGGCTTTGGGAATAGGACAAACCCACCCAAATTAGCTTCAGTTAAACATGCTTATAAAAATAGGAATGAAACATGCATCAGTGTATTTGCGAGATAGGGCCCATAGAGCTCTTTACTTTTAATATTTCTCACCTATAGTAAGCTAGCTGAACAATACGGGGAAACAGTGTATCTTGTTTGAATGGCGTCCTGCAGAATTAATATAGGGAAAAGGGCATCAGATTTGCAGGGTTGTGTGTTCGTGTCATGTATGTCAAGTCGCATCAGTGATGTTTTCTGCTTTCTGCGGTTGACAGATACTAGCCATCGTTCCAATTACTGTCCAAATGTCACAGACACAGCGAAGGACTTGCCACTCGCTCCTTCGGACACAGATAAAGCCAGACTTCAGCTTCCTTATCAGGGCTGTTACAGTTCAAGCTATGAAACGGAGGAAATTGTAGAGGTTTAGAAATGTAATTAATGTTTGTGTTTGGTACACAAGATTTGCCATTTCGTAAATGTCTTGAGAATATGAATGCTCTTATACATATTAACAGCACACAAATCCACAATCTCAGATTTACTGTATGCCCAGACATATAAAAATAAAATAAAAAAGTAATTCTTAAGTCTATGATTGGATCATTATCGCAGTGATTATCATGTTATATGTTTGGCAACAGTTCTTCTAACCCTAATTGGTGGAGTGTGTTGCTTTAACCCTTGTGCGTCAATTAAAAGAATTTACACATAGTGGTCAAAAATGTCATTAAATAAGAGTTTTATACAAATGTAAAGACTTAAAGGGATAGTTCACTTTGAAATTAATTTTTTATATGTTTTATCTTACCTCAAGGGCATCCAAGATGTAGGTGTCTTTGTTTCCACAGTATTTTCAATTTTTATTTTTTAAGGTCAAACCGTTCGTCTCTCAGTCATATAATGGAGGTCTATGGTCACCACCTCAGAGCATGCACAGAGAAGTCCAAATTAAACATGATAAATTGACTCGTAAATGATGGCCTAAGATACAAAACGAGCGGTTTGTGTGAGAAAACGAACAGTATTTATATCGTTTTACCTCTTGTAACCACAGCCACGTCCAAGTGATCGCTCGTACGTCACTCATTGTTTACACAGAGATTTCAGAAGTGTTACCCTTCACTGTGAACATATGTAGATATACAGGAAATTACAATGGAAGATGATTTAGATATATCAACAGACAACATTGATTTTGTTTTGCAACTGCGCGAGAGATCACTTCCGGCACTGTGCAGATCCGAAGCGTCCATGCCCTCAGATCAGTTGGACGTTGCCGTGGTTACAAGAGGTAAAAGCGATATAAATACTGTTCGTTTTCTACCCAAACCGCTCGTTTTCAGTGTCTCAGGCCATCAATGTGTACTTGTATTTACGAGTCATTAAATCATGTTTAATTTGGACTTTTCTGTGCATGCTCTTTGAGGTAGTGACCATAGACCTCCACTATATGACTGAGAGACAAACGGTTCGTACCTAAAAATATCAAAATTGAAAATTCTACAGAAATTAGGCCATCAATGTGTACTTATATTTACGAGTCATTAAATCATGTTTAATTTGGACTTCTCTGTGCATGCTCTTTGAGGTGGTGACCATAGACCTCCATTATATGACTGAGAGACAAACGGTTTGACCTAAAAATATCAAAATTGAAAATTCTGCAGAAATTAGGCCATCAATGTGTACTTATATTTACGAGTCATTAAATCATGTTTAATTTGGACTTCTCTGTGCATGCTCTTTGAGGTGGTGACCATAGACCTCCATTATATGACTGAGAGATGAACAGTTTGACCTAAAAATATCAAAATTGAAAATTCTGCAGAAATTAGGCCATCAATGTGTACTTATATTTACTAGTCATTAAATCATGTTTAATTTGGACTTCTCTGTGCATGCTCTTTGAGGTGGTGACCATAGACCTCCATTATATGACTGAGAGAATGAACGGTTTGACCTAAAAATATCAGAATTGAAAATTCTGCAGAAATTAGGCCATCAATGTGTACTTATATTTACGAGTCATTAAATCATGTTTAATTTGGACTTCTCTGTGCATGCTCTTTGAGGTGGTGACCATAGACCTCCATTATGTGACTGAGAGACAGACCGTTTGACCTAAAAATATCAAAATTGAAAATTCTGCAGAAATTAGGCCATCAATGTGTACTTATATTTACGAGTCATTAAATCATGTTTAATTTGGACTTCTCTGTGCATGCTCTTTGAGGTGGTGACCATAGACCTCCATTATATGACTGAGAGAACGTAACAGTTTGACCTAAAAATATCAAAATTGAAACTACTGCTGAAACAAAGACCCTGACATCTTGGATGCCCTTGAGGTAAGCCCTTAATTTCAAAGTGAACTATCCCTTTAAGTGTGGTCTTATTTTAAAGATGATTATTGTTGAAGTAGAAAGTGAAAAAACAAAAGTTTTAAGTGTATTAAAAAGATTTATAAATAATTTATTGTATAAAATCAAAGGCTAGAAAATCAAAACACTAGTTGTGTTCCATATTTGAGGTTGAATTAGCTTTCAGTCAGCTTTTGTTTGGGTGCAGTACCACATTTTCCTCATTAGATGCTAATATAAAATAATTATTTTTATAAGACCGACTCTGAAGTAGGAGCTAAAATAGTTCCTCCAAAAGGAGTTCCTAGAGCTAAAATCGTCTCTAGTTCCTGCCGACATCCGGGTACTTCCACCTAGGAACTGTGAAATGGTTCCTCCGGTGCAAAAGCCCCTATAGTGTAATATTGTAAATGATTGAAACCCTTGAAATGACTGCCCCCTCAGAACATGTGCAGCACCCTGTGGTGTACGGTGGGCTCCACCTGCCACTCCAGGCTGGACGGGGCCGTGGATGGGACCAAGTGTGGAGAGGACAAGGCAAGCCGGGGTTTTCATTTCCCTGCATGCCTTTCACCTGCTAGTTGTCCTTCCCAGTTCCTTGTCCTCTGACTAACTGAAGATCTTGAATGTTTGTTTTGTCAGTGGTGTTTTGACGGTGAGTGTGTGGTGGGCGGGCTCCCAGCCTGAAAGCGTGAATGGAGGCTGGGATTCATGGAGCGAGCTGGTCCGAGTGCACCAGGACCTGCAGCACGGGCGTTCAGAATGCACAGAGGACTGTGTCAACCCAGTGTGAGTTTCCTGGTTTCCTCTGTTTCCAGTTTCAGAAGAAGAAAAAACATGCACACACACACACGTTTGTTTTGTGGGAGTAGCTATTTTTATCATTGATTGTATGGGAAAAGAGCATGTTTATGGTCGACAGGGAAATGATTGCACTTATCCAGCATGTCAACAGAGTGTTTGAGTGTGTGTTTATTTTGTAGATGTCAATATTGTAAGCCTTTATATATAATGCATTATAAACGTATTTCAATGCATTAAGTTATGCACTTTTTTTTACATTGTCCTTCTTTCATGTAGTTACAATAGCAATAACTTTAAGTTACACATAATAAATGCAACTAACCCTAAACCACACCATTATCCTAACACTTAACACTGTAGTGAGTACATGGAGTTGATTACTATTATGAATGTATAATTAGACTGTAACAAGAACACCATAAAATAAAGGGTTACAGTCTAATTATACATTTAAGTACTGAGTAATAATCAACTAATATAGGGTTAGGGATAGGTTTAGTTGCATGTATTTATGCATAATTTATTACTACACAATGTGTTACAAGGATACCGATTACAGTTTTTTTAAGGTATCTTTGTTACTGTGATTATACATGAGTAATATTAATTAACTACATGTACATGTACTTACTATAGGGTTAGGTTTTGGGTTTGGTTTAGTTGCATGGAATTATGTACAAATTATTACTATAGTAACTACATGTAACATGTAACAATGAAAATGTAAAAATAAAGTGTTACGCCCAATAATGCATTGTATTGTAATACATTACAGTACTTATGTTATGCCTTTAATAGTAAAACATGCATGACAAACAACCAATTTCAGATGTAACAAGGAACCTGCAATTAATATAACGCATTTTAGTATTGGTTACAAATATATAATGAATATCTTAGGCTTTAAGTAATGTGTTATCATCATTTTATACATACATATTGATCATGTATAACCTCAGTCATCCTCAATGGCCTTTATGTGTCTACAAATTGTGAATACATTCAATACTGGAGAGCATCGCTAGACCAATAAAATAAGTCAGTGTCTCTGGTCCACATGTTCAGAGTTTGTGAAGTATAATCATTTCATTGTATTTGGCTTGCTATCCTCTATTCTGGCAGATGGTTTGCACCCGAAGCAAGTTTTTAAAGATGGAGATGGTTACAGAAACAGGTTGTGGCCTACATGTGAATGCATCTCTAAGATGTTGTAATTGATGGAAAGCATGTGCAACATCTGCATCATATTTCAGAAGAACTTTTCAAGGATGTGGGAAAAAGATATAATACTTCCCAGTACTTCTTATAACAACAAAAAACGTAGCAGTTTGATTTGATGCTAAAATAATTTCTCCTATCCCTGTTTAATGTGCAACTATGAGTTAAGCTTTTAGATGTTGAGTCGCCTACCATTATGTGACTTGACACAAGCATCAATGACTGTCTTGCATGCAGAAAATTGCTAAAATATTCTTCAAACATCTTCTGTTTCATAGAAAATTTAAATATTTTAGTTTTTTTTCCACCCAGAATACACACATGCAATCATGCCAGGGAGTTTTGCACAGGCACCACTCATATAAATATGTTTTTAATTGCGTTTAGAGCCAATGGCTGCTTTGACAAGGTGATCTAGACATTTTATACCAATTTCAAGCTTTATGACTAGCCCATATGTGTCTTTTTAGCCCGTTCTCATCCCAAGGCGTCATATACATATATGGGCCAGAAGGTTCCTCCTAGTGGTCTAACCCTAACACTACCCCAGACCTAAACCTACCCATAACTGACCAAAGCTCTGTGCGTGTTATATTGACACTAAAGGGTGCCATGTGCGCTGGATTTAGACGAAATTTCAAAAGCGTCACAATATGACGCCCTGAGGATGAGAATGCGTTGCTTTTTTGTGAATATTTCTACAAATAACAAGTGATTTTGAATGACCTAATGACGTTTTGAATGTTTCATGCTTTTTTTTAGACCCAAGTATGGCGGTAAATACTGTCTGGGAGAACGGCGCAGATATCGAACCTGTAACCGCGACCCCTGCCCTGTGGACCAGCCCAGCTTCAGATACATCCAGTGCACCCGCTTTAACACAGTCCCTTATAAGGGGAAGTTTTATAAATGGACAAATGTGAATAACAGAGGTAAGCATTATGCCACTGCGCACACTGTAAAATTATGTGTTGGATTTACTTAAAATATATATGCACCATTTTTGCATCATACTTTTTAAGTAATCCCAACTTGGAATCATTTTACTTAAAATTAACAAGAAAACCTTACTTAAATATTTGAGTTCATGCAACATTCTTTACTTAAAAATATATGCATCGCGTTACATAAATATTTGAGTTCACGTAACATTCTTTACTTAAAAAATATAAGTAAATTCAGTTTAAACGTTAATTTCTTGACCAAAATTGCTATAAATGATTGAGTGTACCTTAAGTTAAAAAAAAATAAGTTAAGCTTACATTTTTTTCACATGTGCTTCACAAAAAGGCTCCAATTTTTGGCTGGAAAGGCATCACGAGAAATTGCATATATATCAAATGTAATGCTCGATTTGTTTAATTTTAAAGCAATTATTATAGTAGTTGACATGACTTATGTTTTTTCATTTTATTTATGCATACATTAAAGTTAACCTATTAACTTATATTTTTGTGTTACACACACTATATATTTTAAGTAGGGTTGGGTATCGAGAATCGAGTATCGACTTGGAACCGGGACGAACTTTTCGTTTTTCCGGAATCGTCAAAAGTCAAAATTTCGATTCCTAGTTTCGATATTCACAGTCCGCCGACCGGAAGAAGAAACCGCTGAACAACACCAACGAAGAAGCGTCTACGGGAAAGTGTTGGCATAGCCGCGCAAGTCGAACATGAGTAGCTGACGTCGGCGGTCCAAAAGTGTGGCTTCACTTTTATAAAAAAACGAAAATTTGTGACAAAATAAGTATTTGTGATAGAAGGAGTATTTCCTTCAGAAAGACCGTTGGTTAGCAAGCTTAGCTAAACTTTTTTGACCCTGCCTCTTAAAAGAATTGGAATCGGGAATCGTTCAGGAACCGGAATCGAAACAGGCAATCGGAATCAGAATCGTTCAAATTCAATCGATACCTAACCCTAATTTTAAGTAGAGGTTGAAAAGTTATGAATACTTAATTTTTTGTGTTTAATCTAATTACTTTTATAAGCAATGGTTGTTCAGCCAACGAATCATTGCACAATTAATCGTTAAAAGATTGAGATTTCGATTCAAACACTCCATGTGATCTCATACCTAAACGATAACAATTCGCCTCTGTCTATTAACTCTTTCCCCGCCAGTGTTTGTGATCATTTTAACAAAAGTTTCATGGTCCCCTGAATGTTTGTTGTTTGAATATCTGAACATGCGTTATGTCAAGAGAAAGAACAGACCCTCTGTTAAAAAGAAAAAAGTTTTCAAGAATTCAGAACGATGATCAAAACATAGACGGAGTACATGAAGTGCATCAGCACCGTTTTGATTTATATGCTGTTTAATGTTGATGATCGCGTTATTTTAAGTGTGCATATGATTACATATGAGATCGCTCGTTTCAGCATACACTTAATCAGGATATTCAGTACTTTTTCAGAAGATACGTAATAGCACCCCTGATTGTCTAACAGTGAAAGCACAATGGCGGTGATCTTACAAATTACGAAAATTTCCCAAGGGGGTAATCCACCATCCGGTGTGGTGAAGAGATGAGTCCCACTGAAGAGATGGGTCCCAGCTTAGGACCCCATTAGTATGCCTGATCTAAATCTGATCTTGCGATAACTTGTAGCTGAACGTGAGCTGCACTGTAAAAAATAACCGTGATTTTAACGGTAAAATACTGTAAAAATGCTACAGTGCAAAACTGTTAATTGGTAAACAGAAAGTTTCCGTACTATACACGGTAAATAACTGTGATATAATTTTACAGTAAAATACCGTTAAATTTACAGTTTTTGAAAGTGAAAAAGAACAAATCATTGTATAATTTACAGTGAAAAAACGTAAATTGACATTCCCACAATTCCCTGTGTGACACTTCACATTTTATGTATTTTTTGTTGAAATAACTATGGTTCCTCATAGTTTTATTGTTTTTTTTTCATACATGTACATGTATGTTACATTTAATGTTGTTAAATTAATGTTTATTGCATTTTTAAAATTTCATGTGTGTTACCATGATGGTGCTTAATGTTTGTGTGAATGACATTGTGCAGCTTCTTTCAATTAGTATTTTTTATACAAGTATTCACTTGTAATGAGCTGTGATTGCTCATGTAACTCTCATCACTGTTGTGATGATTGTTGGTTGTCAGTGTATTACAATGGTCTAAAACAGATATCAATACGTCAATAAGTTGGTAAATCCACATTTTATCAGAAAATAAAATACGGTTTATTACTGTAAATTTTAAATTAAGTCTGTAAAACCATTAACGTTTCTACCGTATTTTCAACGGTGAAGTTCTGGCAACCACAGCTGCCGTTTTTTTACCGTAAAATTTACGGTTTATTTTTTACAGTGTGTTTTGCGTTATGTGTAGCTTGAATGCTAAATCCTGCTGCTATGTGCAAGATAAGATAAAAGATAAAAGCAGATCAAGTAATATATTTATTTGTATAGCGCTTTTCATAGTCGGTTGCGCCGATAGCAGACGAGAAAAGGCAGCTGAATTTTAAAACTACTACTTTTATTGTGTCACGAAATGTAGTTTTAAGAGTTTTTCAGTCGAGAACTTTAAACATATAAGTAAAAAGACATTAATGACTCGTGCATAGATGGAGTACATGTTCGTTCATTTAACCTGATTTCTTTGAATTCAGACGACTTAATTAATAACATTTTAAATAGACTGCAGGATTAAGAAAATGGTCAGAACCTCTTCATTTATCCAGAATGGAGCAGCTCTAGCGCTTCATATGTAGTGTGCTGGGTGATAATGAGAGATTTGTCCAGGCTTCTTTAAATAGATGTTACGGGAAGGCTACGTTTGTTTGATTCCAGTTGATCCGTGCGAGCTGCACTGCAGACCTGTGAACGAGCACTTCTCCGAGCGGATGCTAAACACGGTCTTGGACGGGACGCAGTGTTATGAAGGCAGTCAGAGAGCGAGACATATGCGTGAACGGCATTTGCAAGGTTGGTAATGGCTTTGACCTCTTTGCTCAGTCTCAGACTGTCCTTGTAAATTTCTACTTGTCATTTTCTTCGCAAGCAATTGACAGTCTGTCAGTTTGAGTATCAGTCAACTGTGAAATTATATGACACAAGAGCCACAAATAAATATCTGAACAAGTCCTTGTTCGACCCCAGGCTGAAATGCATGGTAATGCTGAATAAAGAAGGAAGCTTGTTTTTGATAGTTTTACTTCCACATAGCTCTTTCTCACAATATACATTTAAATATTTAGCAGACTACAAACATGTTCCACTGAACCAACCATAGCCTTATTATACTGTTACTGTGGAGATTTTTTGAAGAGAATCTCTTCAGAAAAAGAGAGCTATTTCACTCACGTTTGTCATCTAGCAGAAGATAAAACATGGGGAAACCTGAACCCATGCTTTATGTCAAGGCAAGAAACACACTTATAATAATCCTTTGTTTTAATTTGATGGTGTAATATATTAATATCAGATACACATTGTGTAAAAAACCATAAAGTTGACTCTATTCTTCTCCCAGTCCACCGGATAGTGTATATCCAATTTGGAATCTGAGATTATTTACTATCCATACTGTGTATCTCAATGTTTCAGATCTGATTTGTGTGTCCCATTGTGTTCTTTCCGTGTCACCATTGTATTGTATTTTTCTGCTTGACTGGCTCAACAACACAACCTTGTTTCTGCATTAACATTCAGTAAGTTTTCGAGAATGGCGTCTGGCATGTTAACATTTCCGTGGCGTGAGAAAGATATAAACCACGAAATCCGATTAGAGTGGTCCGAACTGAAAAAGGATTTCAAACCATATATGAATAGTTGCTTAAAATGGATTTCATGTGATTTTATTTTATTTTTTTGCCGTTCACATTTTTCTAAATATGATCGGATTCTAATTGGATTGGCACAAAAATTGGTTCCCTTTCGTGTCGTGACGATTTGGGGAACGCCTCTAAATGAACAGATGTCTGAAACGCTTATATAATCATGCGCCAATCCTATTGGCCGGCGACAGCCTATGACATCACTTCTTGTGCGACCTGTAAGTATATAGAGAGCCTAAGTCCCTCCCCTTCGGTTGACCACCATGGGACCTTATTTCGGAAAAATATTGTATGGTAGTCAATGGCGAGAGATAACAAATATTTTGATTTCGTTTAAATTGATCCCTGAATTACACATATGATGTTTGTCAATTTAAAAGATACATTTTAAAGTCAAGAAAGTCGCAGTTTGATGTAAAACTGTTGAGATATAAGACGTAATTACAAAGACTACAAACCCCAAAGGCGCACATTTTCTCTCAATGAATGAAGCGAACTTTACTGAGGCTATGTCATTGTTTCTATAGTCTTCCGTTATAATCGTAACGTTACCGTCATGAGTGTGTTGTTCCAGACTGCACACACACACAGCAGCTGATCTTGCTCGTTGTTTCGCCTCCTGGGAGATGTAGTTCATTGAGGGTTTTTCAAATAAAACTAAAAGTTACTCTTCTGTTTTAAGACAAACTGCGACTTTCTTGGCTTTCATAATTATCTTTTAAATTGACAAACATTATGTGTAATCCAGGACACAGATATTCAGACGGAATAAAAGATAAGTTATCTCTCGCCATTGACTACCATGCATTGTTTTCCGAAATAAGGTCCCATGAACCGGAAGCGGAGGGGCGGACTTAGGCTCTCTATAAGGGGAGCCTGGAGAACCTATCAACATCTTTTCATCTTCAGAGACTGTTTTGTTTGTACGCTTTAACCTGAAACTTCAAAAAGGTAATCATGGCTTGTGAAAAATGCTTCTGGAAGTGTGTGCGTCTGTGTCGAAGATATTTCATACTTGATGACACACAACTTGTGCGTTTATTGTTTGGGCTGGATCAGTTACTGCTTGTGCCACTATAAGTTTCTCCCTTGAGAAAACTACACTCTCGTCTGCTCTCTTCTCAAGGGAAGAGGGTTAGACATCTATACCAGCGGGTCCGGCTCGTGTCTGAGGCAGAGAATCGGTTTTTCTGAGGAGCTTGAGAGAACCGTTAATCTCTCACGCCCCTCAGAGACTCTTGAGAGCTGCAGGATGAGGATGTATTATCACTAACATCCTCTGATCCAGCAGTGAGTGCCCTGCTGTGTATAAAAACATCCAGCCCAAGAGAGCAGGAAATGGCTAATGAGGGTGAAGAGGATTTTCATTTGTTGAGTTTTACGCTTCAGCGAGACTTCAGCTGTCCTTAAAGCACGTGAGGGAAGAGACCGCTTGTGACTTGATGATCGGTTTCTTTCCCGTCATAAAGCTCCAGCTCTCAGTGAGCCTTCCATTCCTGCCGATCTACACAATGAGATGGAAAATGCATGGAAGAGCCCATATTCAGTGCGCATTCATTGCCATTCATGTTGAGGGAATGGGTGAACACGGGTTGATGCCCCAATTGACGGATCTCACTGTAAAAAATATCCGTGATTTTAACGGTAAAATACTGTAAAAATGCTACAGTGCAAAACTGTTAATTGGTAAACAGAAAGTTTTCGATACTATACACGGTAAATAACTGTGATATAATTTTACAGTAAAATACCGTTAAATTTACAGTTTTTGAAAGTGAAAAAGAACAAATCATTGTATAATTTACAGTGAAAAACCATAAATTGACATTCCCACAATTCCCTTTGTGATACTTCACATTTTATGTATTTTTGTTGAAATAACTATGGTTCCTCATAGTTTTATTGTTTTTTTTTTAATCAGTTATGTACATTAGGGTTTTATGTTACATTTAATGTTGTTAAAGTAATGTTTATTGCATTTTTAAATTTTATGTGTGTTACCATGATGGTGCTTAATGTTTGTGTGAATGACACTTTGCAGCTTCTTTAAATAAGTATTGCTTTATACAAGTATTCACTTGTGATGAGCTGTGATTGCTCATTTAACTCTCATCACTGCTGTGATGATTGTTGGTTGTCAGTGCATTACTATGGTCAAACAGATATCAATATGTCAATAAGAAAATAAAATACGGTTTATTACTGTAATTTTTAAGTTAAGTCTGTAAAACCATTAACGTTCCTACCAGTATTTTAAATGTAAAGTTCTGGCAACCACAGCTGCAGTTTTTTTTTACCGTAAAATTCACGGTTTATTTTTTACAGTGTAGGTCTGCCATCGGGTTTTGTAGTAAGTGCGCTCTTTTGTGCTCTTATGGTGATAGGCCTCCATTTTGTGAATGTCATTTAGGCTATCACACTATGGGCAGCAGGTTGTGCTCTGAGTTTTTTAGTAAGTTGGAATAATAGTCCGGTTAGAAAGTATTAAGCGGGTGTTAAATAGATAGGATGGTGAATTAGGGATGGCCATGAAGTTCCCATATATAGGTAGGCTAAGCATACCCTTCAGATAGGCATCATCTTATTTTAGAGTCGATCAGGCTTATAGTGGGTAGTGCCAATCTGTAGTAGTGAACAGGTTGGCTTGAAAATTCTCTAGTGAGGCCACCATTCATCTGAGCATCAAACAGACATTCTGTGAGATGGCTTCCTCCCTAGCGGGAGTTTAAGCCACCACTCTGTCAAGCTCCAGAACTACAGAGTCAAGCATTTGGCCCTATTCAGGCAACCTTGATAGCCACGTATACTAGTGCAGAAGGTCTGCCCTCACGGGCCACCTTGAACTCTGGCTTAGGCTTAGTAGCTTGGACAATGGTCGGCGGTCTGCTGAGCATTCTCACCTTGAGCCTCTCAGTATCTGAGTTTAAGTTCCTTAGACCTTAGATTTTGTTATTGTAAATCAATTTTTTCCTAGGACTGGCCTCCTCGTACTCCTCTTACGGCCTTTTGCATTAGGTGTAAAAATGCTAGTTGAAGTACAGGGTAGATAGCAGCATAGGTAGCAGGCTATCTTCAAAAAGCCTCCCAGATGTATCATGGGCGTTTGTTAGGCCTTTCAATCTAGAAAGTAAGAAGCAGTATGCCCAGGCCACCCTTTAGAGCTGAGTGTTGTAGCTAATTTATCCAGCTAGGCCTTAATACTGAAAAAAAAAAAATCCGCTGAACCCCTTGAATAAAAGAATTCAAGTCATAAGGTTGAATGTCGTTGGTCACTTACTGTGGCCTCCATTTCCTTGGGTTTTGTAGATAATGTAAAATCTGTCTTGTAAAAATACAAGATAATAGGCCTCAACCCCGATACATTTCTCAGGGTCATGCTGATAGTACTCCTCTTGTTAGGGTCATTGTTTGAGAGCTCTTATGATATCACCCTTTACCAACCAGGCTCAGGTAGAGACAGATTAGTTACCCACTCCCATGTGCACTCCTTTAGAGCCGAAGCAGTGCCTGGGCTGACGCCCGACATTCAAAGCTGTAGGCCTTATAGTAGGCCTCCTCAATAGTCCAGAATCGTAAGACTGTACTCCTCTTGCTTTAAAGGGTTGATATCACTTCTGCTGAGTACACTGCCTGTTGGCAATGTAAACCTTAGAGCTGGAGGTGCTCCCCCTTATTAGGGTCCCTTTCAGAGTGCCCAGCCTCAACAGGGCTCTGAAGCACTGTGTAGATCCAGTATTGAGTAGAGTCACTCCCCTCCTTTTCAAGTGTTAGAAAGCACTATGCTGAGTTCTACTCTCCAGGATGCCCGTCTCTATGATCCGGTCTGTGAGTGATTACTGCCACTATCTGCAGTCCTCCCTATTGGATGCCTCAACAAGTATGGCAAGTAAGGTTCAGAGACTCTAATTAGAAAGCCTTTGCACTGCGACGGCTGATGTCCATGAAATTCGAAGCCTTACAGTAGGCCTCCTTGATAATCCGTAGCATAGGATTGAACTCCCCTTGCCCCTTCGATAGAACTTCTGCTGAGTACATGACCTGTGGGCAATGTTAAGTAAGTGTAACCAGGCCCACAGAGATGTGAGAGCACCTGGCTTCTGTAGCTGAGCTCTTCTAACGGTCCCGCTATCAAGTAGTTAGGCTCCCTTGAAGGCGGCTCTCCAGCGAGTGGATGCTTAGCATTGCAAAAGCATTAAGTATCACGTTGCAGGCTCCCATGAAGCCTCCCTGTTTCTAGCCCAGAGCCTGGTCAATACTTGATCAGGTTTGAGCATAGTATTCCAGAATCTATCTGAGGATTGTTCTGTATGAATACTTGGCTCCCTAAGTCTGGTCGGAAGGTTGAAGGACTCTCACGATGCCTCCCTGTTAGATCAGCCCTAGAGCTAGGGACGCTTCCCTTATCAGGGTCCCTTTTCAGAGTGCCCAGCCTCCACAGGACTTTGAAGCACTGTGTTGATCCAGGATCGAGTAGAGTTACTCCCCTTGTTTGCAAGGGTTAGAAAGAGAGTTGTACTCTCCAGGATGCCCATTCTCCATGATTCCAAGACTAGGTCAGTAAATGTGAGCGATTACTGCCACTATCTGCAGTCTTCCCTATCGGATACCTCCACAAGTGAGGCAAGTTTTGGTGGAGACTCTGTTTAGGAAACAGGTTGTTGGCAAGACTAGGTCAGTAAATTAGACCAGGTCAGCCATCCCTGGTGGCATGTGTGGTTGACTTCATATCACCCTCAGAAAGTGACTGAATGGGACTCCTTTGGACCCCCTGACCATATTCCCTTAAAGGAATCCATTCCATGGAAGCTGTTGGTTCCAAGCCTTTCATGGTTTTGAAGGCCTCCTTGAAGCTTATAGCTTGGGCAGTGGCTGTAGGAAATACTAATACTAGGGACGCCTGCTGGACAGTCCCTTCAAACGATAAGTTGTTGACATATTATTCAGACTCCCCTTATATACTTCCGGGTCACACTAGTACTGATGTCATAGGCCTTTGCCGGCCAATAGGATTGCCGTGATTAGATAAGCATTTCAGATTGAGGTGTTCCCCAAAGCGTCATCGATGCAGTGTTTCGTTCACTGATCTTAGGGAACAGAGGTTACAGTCGTAACCTGAGGCGATTTGGACTGAAATTCTGATTGAGGCTATAGATGGTGGATTCCTTTGACTTGGACAAGTAAGTGAACATTCACAACCATCCAGTTGAGCTGCACGATTAATCGCTAAAAGATAGCAATCTAATTCAGATCTGTGTCGCCGCTGCTGACCTTACCGACACTGATGTCTACAGGAGCGTTTTAAACAGAGAAAATCCCTTATTGAACTTAATTGCGCTTCAAATAAGGATTGGTTCAATTACATCGTTTCACCAGTAGGTGGCGAGAAGTGACTGTTAAAACATTAGATTAGTCAAATAAACATTTTAAATAGACTCTAGCAATCAACATTTTGTCAGAACCTTTCGTAAATTACCTAAATTTTGTTTCGTTGCCTGTTTAGAATCATGATCTCTATTTTAAACAAAAAAAATATATTCTTAGTTTTTCCAGAATCGTACCATCCAGAATAACTTAACAACCGCTTTGCAACACCATGGCAACCATTTAGAACACCCAATCATTATAACAAACCAGTATGGAGGATGCACTTGTTAAAATATTTATTTTTATCTTTAATATGATCGTGTCACAGTACATAGGCTGTGATTATGAAATCGAACTCGGATGCCGTTGAGGATCAATGTGGGGTTTGCCATGGAAATGGATCTACATGTGAGACAGTGAAAAAGACCTTTGAGGACAGCGAAAGGGCTCGGTTTGTAAAATGAGTTTCTGTTTATATTTTACTGAAAGTAGCATTCATGTCATAAATATAACAGTACACATTTGTTTTCTTTCTGGTTAATTTGTTTGAATAAGCTGAGGGATTATTTTGTCTCCCAGGCTATGTAGACATAGGCCTTATTCCGGAAGGAGCACGGGACATCCGTATTGAGGAAGTCGCAGAGGCTGAGAACTACTTGGCATTACGCAGTAGTGACCCTGATAAATATTTCCTGAACGGTGGCTGGACGATCCAGTGGAATGGAGAGTATAAGGCAGCAGGAACAGTATTCACTTATGAAAGGACCGGGCAGCTGGAAAACATATCTTCCCCGGGGCCGACCATGGAGCCGGTGTGGATTCAGGTACTAACTTCCATGCATTCAAACAGAATCTAGTATGTCATGTTTGGGGGTTTTGGTTTCAGAAGCACCTGCTAAAGTGTTCTGCTAAACTAGGTCACAGTGTAGTGAACTGATGCCTGAAATGTGCTTTAGAGTTCTAATAGAGGCCTGAAATGGTAAACATAATTTAACATCTCACATTTGATGCATGGCATAGAAAGGTACAGACAACTACTTATATGATAAAGAGAACAGACTGTATTATCCAGGGAAACATTTACATTTACTACATATTTCTCCTTACACAGAGCCTTTTCTGCTTGTGTAAAGACTTCCCACTGGAAAAAAAAACTCATTTTATTATTTGGTTATTATCGTTTTTTGTGTGCTTTATTTTACAGTATGTACACTTACAGCTTTCTTACCTAAAAAAGTACTGGGAAATATAGTATAACTACATGGGTTAAGGTTAATGTACACTCTAAAAAATGCTGGGTTATTTTAACCCAATTTTGGGTCAAATATGGACTAACCCAGCTGTTGGGTTAAATTAATAAACTGCATTTTTGTATCCAATAATTGGGTTTGCCCATATTTGACCCAAAATTGGGTTAAATCAACCCAGCATTTTTTAGAGTGTAGTACATTCATGGTTAGTACTTAGTTATTAGCCAGTTATTGCAATTACTATCATAGTAATGTACATGGGGAACAGGACTGTAGTGCTTAATAAATAGTTGTTTTTTTTTAAATAAATGTGTCCATTAACAGTAAATAAAGTAGTCAACGTTTGAAGTGTATCAAAACCTTAATTTTGAGCAATACCCGTTCTTGTCTTAAAACAACTTTTTTGATCCACTTTAAATGTTGATTACTGTATTTGAACTGAGAAAACAGGTTTTATCTGACTGGCAAAGTGAAATCAATGGATTTGCATCAAGCGGGAAGTAGCTTTGTGAAGTTTATTTGTTTTCAATAACAAAATAGTAATATATGATTTTATTCCAGTCCTTGTTTAAAAAGCAAAATATATTTGAAAATGTAGTAGACCGATGATTGAACTTATTGCATAAAAGGCTTATTCCCATATTAATCATTAGCAGACAGAGTCTGATTATTAATAGAAAATGTGCATGCTTTTTTTATGTTGTAGTGCCAATAAAGCGAGGACGCCGTTTATAAGGGACTTAGGCTAGTATGTCTAGCAGAGAAGGGGCAATCTAGATAAAGGACTTCCTCCCACTGAGTGATTTAAGACCTTTGGCTCGAAGCCTTTGTGCGGGTGGGGAAAGAGGGATTTCTACAGCAGCAGGAGGCAGACAAATGAAATCTGGATCCATAGTAAAGTCCTCTTATCACTATCCATATTTTTTAATCCCATGTGGCCGAGACTAGCTTACAACCTCACATTTTTCTGTTTTACTCTCCTGCTGTCTCAGTGTGTTCACACTTGTAGTTTCATTGTCTTGGTTCTTTCAAAACCAGAATAAAAGTCCTGGTTCGCTTAGTGTTCTGTCAAACCTAAAGATAAAAACAAAAAGCTTTTATGACGTATATTTTGCGATGGACTAGATGTTGCAATGGTGTGCTGGACTAAATGTAAATGTGTGTACATATGATGGTATTTTTACCAGCTGAGAACTCTTGAAAAGCTTATAATATGTGTAACGGAGTTAAAACAGCGCCAGGAATCCCAAAAATGAAGTTCTGCTGCGAGAAATCACGGTTCTGACGCTTGTACCGAACTGTAGCCGTGTTTCCTTTACCCTTCAAATTGTACCCTCCAGTTATAGCCATTTTAGTCAAATAGGCTCCTCCCACAATGTTTATTTTGTGGCCCCTAGTGACCAAATATAAAAATTTCCACATTTTTTTGTTGATATTTTTTAATCTTCAGACTCCAGAGGACATTTCTGCACTGGTTTGGTTCCGATTGGGCAAAAAACCAGGGACTAGTTTGCAAAAGTAGTTTTTCGACAAAATTCAAAATGGCGGAAAATCTATCATGGCGGAAATGAAATCGGAGATATATGTGTTTTCGTCAGGTGACCAACGAAATTGAAAATACGAAATGTAAATTTCGCAAAAAGTTTTTACATTCGCATAAGATTTTTTTAGGAAATTCGAAAAAGGAATGTTTCACAAAACTGCAATGGAAACAGTTTTGCAAATGGAAACCTGTTTTTTTTTACAGGTCACCAGACGTATGTTATAGTCGATCATTCTTTAAAGATGACGCTGACAGAAGAGACACGAAGACGAGAGTTCTTTATTAAACTCCTAAAAGACAAAAATATTATGGGAATACTGGATTCTTAACCATAAAGAAGTGCCACAATGTATCAAGATCTTGAAGCAAATCAGATCTACTTGTTTGTTGCGCACCAGGATTCAGATGGCAGCGTTCACACTTATTCTAATGAACCACATTAACAGAGTAATCGCACCCAACCAAACATGTCTGTTCATATGTTAAGAAAAAAATCTTGCACCACTTAAATTAAAACAATTTCACATAAAATATTCAAACAATTGTCTCTGGTCTCAACACCAAAATATGAAGAGTTCAGATGCAAAAGCCTCTAAATGCCATTTGAAATTTTCTTCTAAAATGACCATTTTTATCAAGCTTGTATATTTAAGTTCAGTAATTTCACTTAAATGACAATTAATAGGTAATCTTCATTGCCATTTTAGTGAAATTACTGAACTTAAATATACAAGCTTGATAAAAATGATCATTTTAGAAGCCTTGGTGAGCAGTAGAGACTTCTTTAAAAAACATAAAAAAATCTTACCAATCTAAAACTTTGGACCTATATATATATATATATATATATACGTGTTCTTGTGTCAAGATTTCTCTTTAATCTGGCCTCAATGTTCTCCAGCTGCTTTTTCAGGAGTCGAATCCTGGGTGAGGTACGAGTACACCATAAGCAGAGACACTCCAGTCGACTCCAACAACGGCACTGCTGTCTCTTATTTCCAGTGGATTTATGGGAGTTGGACTCAGTGCAGCGCCACATGTGGAACTGGTAAGGAGTCGTCTTGTTGTACACTTACACCCATGCACAAGTCCTGACGGATCTGCTTCACAATACAGTTTCATACTGAAAAGTGCAGAAAATAGCTGAGCCGATCTGTTGCTCACTCTGGCTCTATTGCTCGTTTTCACCAATAAATTAGCTCTCTGGAACATATTGCGTTCTCAATAATTGCAGACAGACAGTGAACGGTGCCGAATTAAACTTTATAGGAAACAGACTTTGGACAAGCTGATGCTCACATATAATTTTGTGAAAACACAACAGTGTAGCATGCATGCTTCAATATATTCGAAATAAGACTTTAATAATGGTATAAGGTGCAGTCAGTTCAATCTATGCGAGAGGGAGTTTTGTGTGAGGGTGAAAAAGTTCCTCATGTAGATTTTAGGGGTTAAACAGATCGTAGTTGATCCATGATCCAGGCCATACGGTTCGCCACGCATGTGATTCGTGGATTAATTCCAAAGGTTAACCATCATAGAGGAAAAGTTCATCATTTGCACTTGTTTTGTCTTGTGAATTTAGTACCGCGCGTTGTTATCTGTGCGCACACGTTTCGCGGCGCAAAAAAATCTCCTTTCCCTTGAATGGACAAATACACACGAAATTATGTCAAAATATTCTCAAAAACACAGTCTGTCATGTCTTAAGTGAACAGTTGAGAAATAAATCTGATGTGTACCATTATATTGGATCCGTGTATTTGGACTTAAAGTGACAGAAGCCTAATAACCTGCAGCTGTGTCAATAATGTTGGTCGAACAACATTCTGTACCTGAACTCTACACACTAATTTATATTAATGGTAGTTGTTCACTTTAAAAAATTTTTTGCTGATTATTTACTCACCCTCATCTCATCCAAGATGTCCATGTCTTTCTGTCTTCAGTCGAAAAGAAATTAAGGTTTTTGATGAAAACATTCCAGGATTTTCTCCATATAATGGACTTCAGTGGGAACCAAACGGGTCCAAATGAGAGTTTCAGTGCAGCTTCAAAGGGCTTTAAACGATTCCAGACGATGAATAAGGGTCTTATCAAGCAAAACGATCACTCATTTAAAATAAATAGAAAAGTTTATGTTAGTTTCGGCATTTTATGTGAAACTATCCACTGATCATAATAAACGAGAATCAATACAATATACTTTAATTTCAGGAGGAGTCACTTGCACATTGCATTGACAAAATAAATAAAATTTGCCATGATATTTTGAGAGGTCTTTGCACTATTAAAACATCCTGCAAGTTTCATAGCTTAAAAAATATTTACTTAATCAAGCTCCAAAATGTCTCATTTTGATATTTCGGGATCTGTGACATCACACAGGCAAATATATTTGCATATGCCCGCCCCAGAGCAAGACATCAACCAATAGTTTTACACCATGAATGCACTATAGGCTCCGCCCCCTGGCATTCAGTCGCTTATTGGCAGACATTTGCCTTTACCGACAAATACAAAACAAATAGAATCCATTATAATGACTGACGCTGTCTACACTAATGCAGGAAACCATTTCTGACGTACTCCTTTGTCTGTAAATTGACGGTTTTATATGGATAAAGTTTTCAGTAGTGAGTGGGTGTTGATACTGTTTCCTATGCAATGATGTTAGCCAATCATAATAGTGACCGTTTACTGACAGCCTTAAAGGAGCCGCGACCTAAAAACAGATCATTTCAGGGTGAGAATGAAGGTAGAAAATAATAATTTTGCTTTTTTTTATTATGCAAAGAAACTTTATTAACATCATAATTGAACCCTTAAGGAACATATTAAAATAATAAATAAAATAAAAACAATCCATGTCATTTCCCCTTTAAGAAATCTATCTGGTACCTCAAGTATACAAAGGATGAGATATTCAGTCTTCAAACTCTTGTCTCTGTGTACATTTTACTTACTAATTGTCCACCAAAACACCTCAGTATACAAACCTCTTTCTATTAGTAAAACCATATGAAATGATTAATAAATAAATGTGTTGTATGCGATTGGTTCAGCAGCTTCTCTAAATCATTTCTACCAACTCTGTCATTCTCACAGCCTGTTGACAAAAAACAAAAAACAATCCACTTGCTTGTACTTTTCTATCTCTAAATGAAAACAGTTGTACATAAAACTTTAATCCCAGTTTTGATCCTTATGAATCCATAATTTAAACGATACATTTACCAAAAAAAGCTCTGTTTCCCACAGAGTGCAATTGCATGCAAATCCTTAAGCCTGTGATTTCAGCTGCCTTGTCAAATACATTTACAGATTAAATATTGGTCTTTGAGATACAAAGAACAAAATATGCAGGTCAGCCTTATACATCAGCATTGAGGGTCACATATGAAAAGATTTTTTTGTAAAAGGAGCTTGTAAAAACTCTCAGGATGTTCATAATAATTACACTTTGATTATAATATAGTCATTTGTTTAACGGAGAACGAACGACACTGTAAGAGCTTCAAATGTACTTTCTTAAACATTAACGATAGTATTTCTTCCTGCATCCTCCTAATTACATTCATTACAACAGCGGCAGATCATTAAATGGAAATGATTAGATTGACCCGCCAGCTGGCCAAAAAAATAAATAAATAAATACACAGCTGTGATCCCTGGGTTAAATTAGACACACTTTAATCACAAATTCTGAGAATGTTTAATGGTATTTAGAGAAAAACAAGTCTAAAGACACCATTTGTTGCTGAAAATTGTGAAAGGCCATAATTTATCTTAACATAAAAGCCTCAGAAAAAACTCCTGTTCATTCCCAACAACACAGAAATGAAATGTTATAACCAGCGATCAATAATTATCACTGCCAGCATTCACACGTGTCCTCGTGTTTCCAGGAACTAATGAAAGTAGAGATTTATACATGCAATCAATATAATAATACAATATAAATAATATAAATAAAACAATCCAGCGAGGCAGGGGGAGGGGGGAGTAATCGAATTCTGGTTTGGACCAGCCAATCAAACCATGTGTGAAAAACCCCAGACGTTAGGAAGACTTGAGCACCAAGACTGTCACATTAGTGTATTTTTGGTGGAAATTGGTGCGGGGCAAAAAAAGTCCATTGTCAACACCACAGTGATGCAGGAAGTGGCGCTCACGCAAGAGTCGCTTTCAAACCAAGCTGAGCAAATGCAAATGCTAAATGTGTTCTTTGTAACATTTATTCATTTCATATTTTGCTTTTGGCCATCAACAGCTCTCTGCTAAAGGTCATTGCACAGGCACACATAGTTTTTAAATTAACATTAATTTGTAATGTTTTTTTTTGTAATAAAATATGAAAATGAAGTAGAATATTACAAAAAATGTGTCCATGTCTACCCCAGGAGCACCATTACTACTTCTGAAGAGAAAGAGTGAATATGTTCATCTTTAGATGCAATTAACCGCTGCTCATCTTTAATTTGACTGAAGTTCTCAAACAAATGCCATCATTTAATTAATCTGGCACAGCAGGTAAATCAATTATTCTATATCAAAATTAGCAGAATTAAAGCTTTGTAGGTCCAAACTCAAATGGAGGGTTCCCAGTACATCAAAACATGTTTTAATATAAGCTGAGCTATGCATTTATCATGCAAAAATGATATTATGAACCGAGTCTCAGCTTTAGACGTCACTTACACAGACCGTTGTCGTTCTGAAGATCTGGCTACGCAAGACTACTTCAGAGTATAAGCCAATAAATGATTAAATATGTGTGTGTGGGCAAAGTCATCTGGTGTATTGCTTCCGTTGTGCAACTGAAAAAAATACAAGATAACACTGCTTTTAATCTAATTAATTACATTAATTGTGAATTAATCACACATCAATTTTGGCTTAAAAATGACTCCCAAATGATTTAAAGACATGGAACGGTGTAGTCAACAATTGGCCAGTATTTTTTTTTTATTCTAATAATGCTATGTTGTGAAAAAATGAACGTGAATGACGCTCTGTACAGTTGACAGGTCAGTGCTAAAAGTTTCAGCCTTTCCAATGTAAATATTGCCATATCATATGAGACAAAAACCCATCTGGGCCATTTTTGACCCCATATCTTGTTTTTTTTTTTATTTTTTTTTTACTGTATTCTAATAGGCTTGATCATGCAGTCATTATGTTCGTAACTAAACTGCATGCAGTGTAAAGGGCCTTTCACACTGAACACGATTAAGGATTATCGTTATTTTTTCCATAATTAATCCACCAAATGAACATGTTAAATCAACAGCCCTAATGTGGGATTTTGTTGAAAAATAAAACATAAAAAGTATCTTGAGTATTTGTAATTGAACATATGACATGGCGTCACAAAGGACCTGAATCTCCGTGTATACAGTGTCTTATGGGGGTCACACCAATCAGTGCAGACGGACACATTGGCCCCGGGGCCCTTTAGCCCATCTGTTTCATCTGATTACATTCTTCAAACACCTGTGAAGGACTGTGGCTCCCTTCATCTCTCTATTGGACACTTTGCATCTCAAAGCGGTCAAATAAAGGTCGAGACCAGCCCGAGGATGAGGAGAGTACACAAGAAGAGCGATCCCTCTTCCTTTTGGAGTCAATTCAACTCCTAAAGTAGAATAGTAATAGAGTAATGAAGGTGGTTAGTATCAGGGGACAGGAATTTGCTCATCTCTGGTTTTGAGCTACAGAAAATCTGAGCTCAAGATGTTCTTATAGAGAGTTCAAATTCATTCCCAGAGAAAAATAGGATAATCAGAAAATGTTCAAACCACAGAAAGATTATAGGCTGGTGCACATGTTCGTAAAGGCACACTGAATTATTTATAAATAAAGGGTCTCTCTCTAAATGCCAGCCGAATTATAATTTTAGAGACTTGTCATGCAGGTAAATGTTCGGTTTAGTGTTAAATATAATAATAATAATACATTTATTTCTAATGCACTTTACATTTAAGACAAACCTCAAAGTACTACAGGTATGATCATAAAAACATCAATGTAAAATATAAAAAGTGCAACAATGATATTGAACAAGGTTAAAATTCAAAAGAAACTTTTATTGGCATTTTCCCCTAATTTGATCATATTTTTATAATATTATTATTAAAATAATGTGTTTACACCTATTGGCTAATTGATCATGGAAAGTAAATTAAATTAACATTAACTTTTGACTAAATTGTATGAAAATCGGGTCACATTAGTTAGTTAACATGAGATAATGAACAATACTTACAGTATTTAATAATCTAAGTTATATAATATATATATATATATATATATATATATATATATATATACATATATATATATATATAATTTATATAAATTATATAATTTATATAAGTTAAATAATCTAAAAATCTATTTATCTAAACATTTACTAATCCATTTTTAGGATCCAAAGTTGTATCTGTTAAGATATTAAATAAAAAAAGTTATTATATTGAATATATTGTTCATTGCAAGTTCATGTAAGTTAATGCGTTAACTGACCTTAATAAGGGATCCAATTAATAAACTGTATTTAGATTTTTGGTAACCTTTAGTTAAATGTCATTTTGTGCTTATTTATTAATTTGAGCTTTTTTTTCCTATGAAGAAGGGCAGGCTGTGGCACAGTTGTCAACTTTCTCTGTTAAAATGCCAATTTTAGGCCTCAATTTTCTGTGATTGCCGCATGTTAAGTGCATACTTGTGTGTGCATTAGCAAACGTACCTTTTTCTAAAAACTGCTTTTTTTTCAGGCGTGCAAAGGCAAGTTGTACACTGTGTGGAGAGAGCATCTGGGATCGTTGAGGAGCATTACTGTGATCAGTCTGCTAGGCCTGATGACAAGCAAACTACCTGTAATAAGGGCTCTTGTCCAGCCATGTGAGTTTTACAGCTGAACAGCCCTGTGTTTTACTAACCCATCAGCAGCAGCACGCTTGCTGGCTTTTAAAGGGATACTTCATCTCTGGAAAGATGAATGTGAATTTAGAAATTCTGAATTTAGGCTGCGGGAGAACGCGCGAGTCATGTTTACTGTGGCAGGCGGACGAGTGAGGGCCGCGGGAGACGGCGCGAGTCATGTTTACTGTGGCGAGCGGGACGAGTGAGGGCCGGGAGAACGACGCGAGTCATGTTTACTGTGGTGAGCGGGACGAGTGAGGGCCGCGGGAGAACGACGCGAGTCATGTTTACTGTGGCGGGCGGGACGAGTGAGGGCCGCGGGAGAACGGCGCGAGTCATGTTTACTGTGGCGAGCGGGACGAGTGAGGGCCGCGGGAGAACGGCGCGAGTCATGTTTACTGTGGCGAGCGGACGAGTGAGGGCCGCGGGAGAACGGCGCGAGTCATGTTTACTGTGGCGAGCGGACGAGTGAGGGCCGCGGAGAACGGCGCGAGTCATGTTTACTGTGGTGAGCGGGACGAGTGAGGGCCGCGGAGAACGGCACGAGTCATGTTTTAATGTGAGCGGACGAAGTGGGGGCCGCGGGAGAACGGCACGAGGCTCATGTTTAATGTGACGAGTGAGGGCCGCGGGAGAACGGCGCGAGTCATGTTTACTGTGGCGAGCGGACGAGTGAGGGCCGCGGGAGAACGGCGCGAGTCATGTTTACTGTGGCGAGCGGGACGAGTGAGGGCCACGGGAGAACGGCGCGAGTCATGTTTACTGTGGCGAGCGGGACGAGTGAGGGCCGCGGGAGAACGGCGCGAGTCATGTTTACTGTGGCATAGCAGGACGAGTGAGGGCCGCGGGAGAACGGCGCGAGTCATGTTTACTGTGGCGAGCGGGACGAGTGAGGGCCGCGGGAGAACGGCGTGAGTCATGTTCACTGTGGCGAGCGGGACGAGTGAGGGCCGCGGGAGAACGGCGCGAGTCATGTTTACTGTGGCAGTACAGGACGAGTGAGGCCGCGGGAGACGGCACGAGTCATGTTTACTGTGGGCGAGCGGGACGAGTGAGGGCCGCTGGAGAACGGCGCGAGTCATGTTTACTGTGGCGATGCAGGATGAGTGAGGGCCGCGGGAGAACGCGCGAGTCATGTCCACAGTGGCGAGCGGGACGAGTGAGGGCCGCGGGAGAACGGCACGAGTGCATGTTTACTGTGGCGAGCGGGACGAGTGAGGGCCGCGGGAGAACGGCGCGAGTCATGTCTACTGTGGCGAGCGGGACGAGTGAGGGCCGCGGGAGAACGGCGCGAGTCATGTCTCACTGTGGCGAGCGGGACGAGTGAGGGCCGCGGGAGAACGGCGCGAGTCATGTTCACTGTGGCGAGCGGGGACGAGTGAGGGCCGCGGAGAACGACGCGAGTCATGTTTACTGTGGCGAGCGGGACGAGTGAGGGCCGCGGGAGAACGGAGGATGAGGATGATAACCCCTACTAGTCAGCTTTCTCTACAGAACAAGAGCCTGCTAGCTTAGCATCCAAAAAAGATGTCTGACACTATGTGTTTATTCTGTGTGTGAGATCGCCCTCTATGGGCGGGTTGAGGACATGCGGGACAGATCCCGACTACTGACTGTAGTCTTTAGCCTCTGAACAAACAATCCACCGATGGCGCATCAGACAAAAAAACATAAATCTCTTGTCTCAAGGGGATATGAGGGTGGAAAGCATGGTAATTGTAAAATACTACAGGTTTTCTACTAATACAAAGCTTAATGCTAAATCCTGATGTATCCCTTTAAGATTGCAGTAAATTCCTGTGATGTTTCTTTGTCATCAGATGGTGGGTTGGAGAGTGGCAGAAGTGCTCATCTAGCTGTGGGGACATGGGGCTTAGGAAGAGAACAGTGCTGTGTATTCGGAGCCTAGGGCTGGATGAGCAACAAGCGCTTCAGCCCACTGAATGTCAACACTTGCCTAAGCCTGAGTCAATCGTCCCGTGTAACACACACGCGTCTCCTGTCCTGCTGACTGGACTTCAGGAAGCTGGTCTGAGGTGAGCCGGCTTTATATGTACAAAGTTCTGTCGTGAAACTCTAGATGGCGCAGGTCCTTAACTCAACCTGCTTGAAATCACATCATTCTCTCTAGGGCAAAGCTGATTGGTCCTGCTGTTTCAGTAGCCAATGAGCTCGCTGCTCAACCTTCAAATATCGGTCAGCATTTCCTGTAGCAGTTGCAACACGCTTTCAGAAACCCTCCACCTTCCCCAGCTCCACCTGTATAGATCTGCTATGGGTAATTCATGTACACTGTATTGTACAGCAGCAGCATGTCTTACTTGCTCACAGCAGCGTGTCGTGTGTGTATTGGCGGGAGCGACTCTCAGCAATAACAGCAAATGCTTATCATACCTATTCCGCCAAGACCAAATAATATCACATGTCATATCCATTACCATGCCAAACACTCTGAGATTTGTCATGATTGAAATCTGATTATGACATTCTTGAAGAGTACAGAATGATCTGTAAAGAAAGGTTTTAATGATATTGTTAGCATTATAGCAGCACTATGTATATATAAATTAGTACTGGGCATTGATTATGTATATATTTAAGAAATATTTGCATGTATATAGCCTAACGTTTATATATTTATGCATAATTGATATTATATATAAATATAAATATTTTATATATAAATAACATATTTTTCTTAAATATATACATGTATATGTGTGTGTGTGTATATATATATATATATATATATATATATACAAAAATAATAACACAGTACACAAATTTGTATAGGGCTGTCAAACGATTAATCATGACTAATCGCATCCAAAATAAAAGTTTGTTTTTACCTAATATATGTGGGTGCACTGTGTGTATATAAAAACACACACATGCATGTATATTTAAAAAAATGATTTATATATAAAATATTTTTATTTATATACAATATAAATTATATATAAATCTATATACAGTATATAGATAAAATATTTCTTAAATATATACAAGCATGTGTGTGTATTTATATATATAAAATAATTAAACACAGTGCACCCACATATATTATGTAAACACAAACTTTTATTTTGGATGCGGTTAATCACGATTGATTACTAAACTTGTATTATGGATTAAGCGTTTCCAGCACTAATATATATATATATATATATATATATATATATGATCTGTGCATTAAATAAAAAAAATTCTGATTGATATTAAATAAAAAATTAAGTTTTGAACCAAACTATGGATTTGAGTAGATTTGATTGTAACAAGTATCCTTTTCATGCTATCAGAACTATCTCTAAACCACAGTGCTCTTCATCACATTATTTGAGCTGAGGTGAACATTAATCTTCACAATAATGCTGTCAATACTAAAACACTATACACTACATGCTTTATGACTACTCCCTACTTTCCCATAAGACGAGCTTCAGATTGTGTTTCATGGGATAAAACTGCACAAAGGCTGACGCTTTTACACTCTTTTCGATCTCATTGATATACAGAACGGTCTCGACTTGCTATTTCTAAATCGATATGAGACAGTGTTCTGACTTGACAGCTCTTACTTTCTGCTTCTTCCTCAGTGCTCAGTGAGCTGTGCAGCTGGTTTCCGCATACGTGACGTGACTTGCAGCTGGAATACCGGTGTAGACTGTGATCTGAAAGCCAAGCTAATTTGACCATGCCATGCTGATGCTAAGGACTGCCCCGTAAACTCTGAAAACTTTGGCAACGACTGGTCAGGAAGTGGAGCGTTCCAGCAAAGAGTTTTTTAATGAGATAAAAGCTATACCTCATGACAGTCTTACTCTAAATCAGCCCAGGGGCAATGTAGACCTCAATGACATTATTGAAGATGATTTCTCACATTACAGTCATATTGAAAAGTCTACTTGAAAATTTTATTGTGAAAAATCTTCAAGTTGATGATTTTTACTATGACTATAATTTTATAAAATTCCACGAGGATCTGTCTTATGACCTTAATAAAGATGAAAAGGATATGTTTGATAACTCAGGAATAAAACATGGAAGGGGACAGATGTTCCCGTAACTACCTCTTCTCACCATCCACCACTGAGCAAACCAATACAGTCCCACCACTGATTCGCTTTGACAGCATTACAGGTACTGAAGATCATGGGCCTCAAAAAGAAAGACGTACAGGATGAAAATAATGATGAGCTATTTGCTGAGGACTATTTTCTGCCTGTTATTACAACAACTGAACCCCCCTCTGTAGCTACCAGGTTGTTTAACAAAGTAAAGGCATCAGACTTTGATATTGGCTTGAGTCAGGACATCAGCATTACAAGGAAACCCTCCATCCACTGCAGATGTGTCCCCTCAGGACAAGCTCACATTATCATATGGAACTGTGCCAAACATCTTTTTAACTCAGATGTAAGTTTGAACGGAAATTCAAATAACCACGACGAATACAACGGCAGTCGAAAAGATAAAACCAAAGATGCAAATGAAGGGAGTTTGGTGAAGATGTTCCTGTGGGTGAAAGTGACTGGGAAAGCTTTCAACCTCAGCATAGCACTCAAAATTATGAACCGAAAAAGGATGTTTCAGTTCTAGAACAGACATGTTTATAATCCCACCACTCAATTACAAAGGATTACGACCTCGTCGACAGTCTCTCTGAGTGCAACTTCTCAACCAATGGATCTTCTAAGCAGTGCTCCCAGTGAAGATTTCACTGACCAAACAACTAAAACGAAGGCTAGTGAACCATGGTCCTGCTGTAAGAGAGTTTACTACAACCTCAGATAGCCTTTCTCAAGAGTCTGCTCCTTCTCTAACTTCCTCTATCCCAGCCAAACATTACAGTAGCGTAACCTCAGCAGCTGGAACAACAGCTCTACCTCCTACAGAAACTGGAAAGTGACTTCGAGCCCCCACTCTTCACTCCGACTGAGATTCCTGACACTACAATTGCAGCAGAACCTCACAGTTCAATCGGGCCTAGAATAGAGCCTTGGGGAACTCCGGTCCCCTTACCTCACTGGACAGAGATTGGTAACAATGAGATTATTATTTCCCGAACGCTGAGACCTACTGGGCTGAACCCAACTCTCTCTACTCCTACTGAGCAGTCATCTCAGGACATTAGCATTGAGCATTCAGTGCATTCGTCTAGCCCCATGATGCCCACTGGGCTGGTCATGTCTTCCCTTTCCCCTCGGCCTCCCCTGCACACTGGAAAAAAGGCAACTGGAGTGCTGTGAGTAGCTAATTATGCATTCCTCACATTCTCTTAGATATGAAACCAGCATGGGCTGAAGAAACAGCAGTCAGCCACCATGATTATAGTCCTTGAATTATGCTGACGCCACAGTTTTGGGTTTCAAAACAAACATAACTTTGTCTTTTAGGTTATTTTAGCAACAAAAATCGATATAAGGGTCAAGTGGTACAGCTATCCATCCTTAAAGTCAGACATTAGCCATGTTTCCATCCACCCATTTTATGTGAACTTTAGGATATTGCATTAAAAAAAACACTGGATGGAAATGCCAAGATGTGCATAAATTAAAAAAAATGTGTAAAATAAATGTTTCCAATAAGAAGCCATGCACATAAACTATAGTGGAAACACATTTACCGAATGAATTCTTTGATGCGCATTGAAGAAGTGCTATGAGCAGTGTTGGGGAAGCTACTCTGAAACTGTAGTTTGACAAGCTACAAGCTACTCGTAAGTTAAAGTAGTTTAACTACAGTCAAGCTACCCGTTTAGAAAAGTAGTTAGCTACACTACAAGTTACTATCAAAAAGTAGCTAGCTACATTGAAACTACTTTTGCTTTTTTTGAACAACGTATATTATAAATAACTGAATAAGTCTCTGAGGAATGTTTTAAGTAAAATATTTAGTGTTTAAAACAAGGCAATGCAATTACGATTTCAAAGAGTATTGTTTTATTACACACAACACTAAAATATCTCTGACTGTTTGTCAAAAGTGCAAAATTGCAACAAATAGCCTACAACATTGCAAGAACGAAATATACATCCAACGTAAATTGCATGTAGAACATTTTCTCAAAAATACTGATTGAACTTGGACAAATAAGGCCATGGGAATTAACGTTAGTTGTTTCTTCATCCTCCAAATCTGCCGCCACGTCTTGCTATATAACTCAATAATAACATGGGTGTGTCAACCCACTTCTGTACGTCAGTGAACCGTTAGCCGCAAGATGCGTGATTAAACAACAGGTGGCAGTAATGGCAAAAAAAATAGTTTGTAATCTAACAAGAAGAAGAATATCCTTGCATTGCGCAGATTCGCACAGGCAGGTCGACAATGTAGCAATGTAGCTTTTGCTCGCGCTACACCGCTACTTGCTGCAACAAGTAGTTAGCTACTGGAAAAGCTACACTGTTTAAAAGCAACTGAGCTACTGCCAAGCTACTGAAAAATGTAGTTAAGTTAGTAGCTACGCTACTTGTAGTTAACTACTCCCCAACACTGGCTATGAGATAAATGGACTAACCAGCGGACCGATCTCGCTACACAGCATCTGTAATGTTGCTTTGGTCATTTTGAAATGCCTGAGCCAAAGTCAAAAGTGTTCAGTATAATTTCCTCCCAGAACTTTCTTACATGACTGCATTCTCAAACAAGGAAGCAAGATAACATGACCGTCGCCATGCTCTGATTTGCGCAAAATTACGCAAATTTTCTGTTTTGAAATTTAAAAAATCACAGCTTCATCGGAATGTTACGAAACTTGGTGACTTTTATGGCATTGGGTATGTGAACACAAAAAAAAATTGAGGTCATGATCCGAGCAGGCTAAGTGGTCGTAAAAAAATAGTCACACTTGTGCTCTTCGGTCAAAAATGACCGGCCATAGGAAATGAATGGGAAATTGACAAAAACACAAAAACTTTGAGAATTTTTGTGTGTACAATCTACAAATCGGCCACGATGCAGAAAAAAGTGCTCTGAAACGAAGAGCACCTGAGGGTTAAAGTAACTCCATGGATGGGTCTTGGATAAATTACTTTAAGCAGGTTGCATGCCTGTTTCAGTGTCAACCGATACTACAATACTACAAATGATTTTGTATGGTAGTGCTCCACAAGTTGTGGGCTTGGTGCCATCTGGAGATCAGTGTCCTGCAGCACTGGTGAAGAATCAGACTGTGATTTAGCTACTAGGCCCGTGCCAGCGCGCGCTGCTACCTTCGACCCTGCTCTGCATGGAAAATTGGAGAGTGGACTAAAGTAAGTCCACATGCATGCAGCCAAACCTAAAATCAATGTATTTCCAGTGACTGATAAAACAATGGAAGTTTCTATTTTGGCAGTGCTCAAAAAACTGTGGTGTAGGAGTGAAGGTTCAGAGGATTCAGTGTTCCGACACGCGGGATCAGAGGTTGTTGAGGCCGTTTCATTGCCAGGCCACCTCCCAAGACCTCCTGTCCGAATTCCCTGTAACATCCACAACTGTTTAGATTGGTTCACCTCCTCTTGGGGGCAGGTAAAGAGGTTTCCGCTCTGTAGCTGGTCTCCCCTCCTTAGCTCTTTGGTTCTGTTTCCTTATCTTCACTCTACTCTCTTCATCTCCATCTATGTCTACAGTGTTCAGAGCTGTGTGGAGTTGGGGAGCAACAGAGGCTGGTCACTTGCCCTGAAACTGGGAAATGTGATGACGACGGGAAGCCCAGCTACATCCAGACTTGCAACATCCATCCATGCAACCAGTGGATTACTGGATCCTGGGGTCAGGTGAGTGTCATACATCTCTTAAAGGAGTAGTTCACTTTTGAAAAAACTGTCATCCAAGACGTCCATGTCTTTCTTTCTTCAGTCGAAAAGAAATGAAGGTTTTTGATGAAAACATTCCAGGATTTTTCTCCATATAATGGACTTCAATGGGAACCAAACGGTTCAAGGTCCAAAATGACAGTTTCAGTGCAAACTGTTCAAAGGGCTTTAAACAATTCCAGACGATGAATCAGGGTCTTATCAAGCGAAGCAATCGCTAATTTAATAAATAACAAAGATTAAGTTTTATAAGCTCAAATGCTTGCCTTGCTCTGTTCTGTGATGCGCGTTCGTGACTCAAAATGAACAAATCTTTTTCCGAGTCATTTGGTTCATTCAGCGAACGAAAGAACGAATTGACTCGGAAAAAGGTTCAGTTTATTTTGATGAACGAGTTCGAACAGGAGTCACACAGAACAGAGCATTTGACTTAATTTCTTTCAACTGAAGAAAGAAAGACATGGACATCTTCGATGACATGGGGGTGAGTAAATTATCAGCTAAAGTTTATTGAAAAGTGAACTACTCCTTTAAGGAGGAATTGGATTTTTACAAGTCATCTAGATAACAATTGATGCATCTAAAGATGTGAACCAAATAGCCCAGATAATCAGAATTCAGAGGGACACTAATTGCTGGGTTTTGTTCAGAATCTCAGATTTTTTTCATTGGAAAACATTAAAACCAAAAACATCTGTTTGGTTATATAAGTGCAGAACAGTGAGTGAACAATACACCATAAAACTAGAAGACAGCAAAGAAGAAGAAAGTGAGAACAAACCTTGTTACATCTTGTGACTGGTTTCAATGTGAAAGTGGAGATTGGAGAACAAGAATTCTACCCTTAAAATACTCTTGTAGATCCCCAACCACCCAGAACTTTGGCCAGGGTATTTATTATGTATTAGAAGTAATAAAATAAGATGTACAAGCAAACATTTCTTTGAAAGTTACAGATTAATGTCGTTTTTCTGTTGTGGCAATTTCCGAAAATGGCAATATCCCAAATAGTGGATGAAAATTACAGAATGATTCATGGGTAATTTTCTCTCATTCGGTTTTTCTTTTCAGATAAAGATAAAGAAATTTAATGGACTATTTACAGTGTGTGCAGAATGTCAAATGTAGGAAGTAACAGAATTGGACAATCATTGAAGTCAAATGCACCCACATGAACTCAAGTGTGGGTTTCTGAGAGTTAGTATTAGGCATAAACAATGGTAGGGATGTGCCGAAAGGTCTTTACAATTGGTTGTAAAAGCTGGCTGTTAGGGTGTGTGGTAGGGGTCAAATGACAACACTACAGTATGTATGGAGAGAAAATATTGAAGTCTTTCAAACTTTGTGCATCACTTTTTTAATTCTACGGGGTCAGAGAGACGGTGGGCACTGGTCATGTAACACTGTTTTCATGCACTAAAATAGGCCGTTTATAATTGGATTGGTGGCTCAATCGGACTGAAATGCCTTCATGTAAACACCTTAATCGATCCGATTTCTGCTCAATTTGAATGATATTTAAAATGGATTGAAAGGTGTGGCAAATAAAAAAAGCATGTAAATGCTTTCATCCAAACATTGCCGTTTCATCAGACATTGCCGTTATGATTATGCTTACATGTGTTTTACGCTTTCAAACGTGCATATGTTTATTCGTATCTCATGTCTTACAAACTCATCATGAGATTGCTAAAAGCTCTTATAACATAATTGTCAGCTTTTTTAGATGTGTCATAGGCAATAACGACAATGGTACATATGTCTGGTGACATTGTAGCAATATATGTGACTTGGACTGCAACATTTAGGGTTCATGTAAACAGAACTTTCAGAATCTTTGGATTGGATTCATTCTGATTGATGAAAATTAGTCACATGTAAACACGTCTACTGAAAATGGAAAAAAAAACTGAATGAAAATGATAGGATATGACCCCTTTGAAGACAGTCATGTGTTCTCAAAACTTTGCATTAGGTTGTCGATCAGAGCCATCTGATGGAAGATTAGCAGCCGGATTGGAAACCGTGCTGGGTGTTTAACAGGCTTGTCTATTGTGTGTTGGCAGTGCTCGGTGTCCTGCGGAGGAGGCGTTCAGCAGCGATTGGTCAAATGTGTCAACACTAAGGCCGAGCTTGAGGAGGAAAATGAGCATGCGGATTGTGATCATGAACCTCGACCAAAGAACACAAAGAAGTGTAACTTTCATGACTGTGACAGCGCCCCCTCTGGTGAGTAGAGCTTTGTGTGCTAGCTAGAGACAATGAGGAAATTTGCTGATCATTTACTCACCCCCATGTCATCCAAGAAATCCACGTCATTCTTTCTTCAGTCGAAAAGAAATTAAGGTTTTTGATAAAAACATTCCAGGATTTTTCTCCATATAATGCACTTTACTGGTAACCAAACGGTTCAAGGTCCAAAAGACAGTTTCAGTGCAAACTGTTCAAAGGGCTTTAAATGATTCCAGATGATGAATAAGGGTCTTATCAGAGCGAAACGATTGCTCATTTAAAAAAAAAATTAGGAAAAAGTTTTATAAGCTCAATGTTCGTCTAGCTCTGTTCTGTGATGCGCGTTTGTAACTCTCCTGTTCGAACTCGTTCATCAAAATGAACAAATCTTTTTCCAGAGTCAATTTGTTCATTTCGTTCGTTGAATGAACGAAAATGAGTTTCAAAAAGATTTTTCATTTTTTGATGAACAAGTCAGTTTGTTCATTTCATTCGTTGAATGAACGGAAATGACTTCGGAAAAAGATTTGCTCTTTTTGAACGAGTTTGAACAGGAGAGTCACGACGTGCGTCACAGAACAGAGCAAAGGCGAACATTTGAGCTTATAAAACTTAAACTTTTTTTTTTTTTTTTATGAGCGATCGTTTCGCTAGATAAGACCCTTATTCATCGTCTGGAATTGTTTATTGAACAGTTTGCACTGAAACTGTCTTTTGGACCTTGAACCGTTTGGTTCCCATTGAAGTCCATTATATGGAGAAAATCCTGGAATGTTTTCATCAAAAACCTTTAATTTCTTGGCAACTGAAGAAAGAAAGACATGGACATCTTGGATGACATGGGGTAAGTAAATTATCAGCACACGTTTTTTAAAAGTGAACTACTCCTTTAAGCTTTTTTTTATATTACCTCTCATTCAGTGTGTAATACAGATGTAATACAGAGAACATAAAAGGTCTGCAAAGTTTCAAAGATCAAAGCGCATGATAAATGGAGTTATTTTCTCCAAAACGAAAGAAGTGATTCTGAACTGCTTGTAGGTTTGTAACAAATACTGCATAATGCCAGCTTATTGTGTTTATTATCTGTCTGCGAACAATACTTTGTGCCTGCCCTCAAACACTGTAGTTGTAGCTGAGACTGGAAGAGATTGGATCGTGTTGTCGACATGTTTTCTGCGCTGCGAAAGCAAGCCCACTTTCAAAGGACTTTGATACAAACCGAAACATTTTGTTCTATGGCTTGGACAAACCTTTACACTCAGTATGCTCTGGTAAGTATGGTGTGTGTTATTGTGAACTGCAGCTACCTGGTAGCATGAATACTAATGACATTTGTAGGTTTAAATCAATTGCCTTGCATTTTTCAGCAATCAGAGAGAGAGAGAGAGAGAGAGAGCACTTTTATCCCCTGAGTTTGTCTCAACGATCCGTTAAATGCTGCACCTCTAGATTGGTTTGCTTGATCATTGCCAGTTGCTGAGGACTCGGACAGAATGGCTGAGCCATTTACGAACCCCTTCGTTGCTGCTCTTTTATCATGGGAAAGCTGTGTCCACAGTCCAACACACCAGACAATGATTATTCTGATATATAAAGAGAATGACACTGAGTTACAGAGTTGTAGTCTCAGAAAATAAGACAAAAGACATCATTCTATGATTTTAGCATAGAATTGAGATAAAATGACATTCATTCACAACCTGTTGTTGAGGTTTTAGCCGATTTTACTGGAATAATATATAATTCAAATATTGTACTTGATTTGAGGTTCAAAGATAGCAGTTATCACCAAATTGGAAAATTATAAGCATAAAAATGCTCACTTTGTTAACCTTTACATATCCCTGTGAGGAATTCCAGTCACTTCTTTCTTCTTCAAGTAATACAGCTCACCTGTCTCCTAGCCTTTAATTAGCATCGTCATTACTTTGAGATGTTATGGGCTAGTGCTGAGAAAATTGCTTTGGCTCAGTGTGCTAATTAAAATCTAAATCGTGATGAGCTGTTTGGTGGTATATGTGTTTAAATCCTTACCTTTTTTAATAAATTAGCCAGGAAATCCACCCTCGTTTGATTGGTTTTGGGAAAAGCAATGTTTGCTTTAAATTATTATTTCACACGATTGCAGGTCACAAGTACTGCATGATTATTTTAAAAACAATTACGCCACCATGTTGTGCCCAAGCGTTCTCTAGATGAAACACCTCAGTAGTCATTAAGACTTGATGTATTATTTATTTGAATCCATACAGACTTTTCAGGCCTCAAGATGTTGTTCTGTTTCAGACCTTGAATTTTACTTTTCATAGTGCAGAGAATTTCATAATTTGTTTCTTTGCAATAACCTTTTTTAATGTGATTTTAGTCTTCAGGTACAAAATGTATTACTTAGGGGAATATCTAGGGCCTGGTTTCCACCTAGAATTAAAATGCTTTTTAAATGCATCTCCTGTGACCACTTTTGCTCAGATATCCTCAAGAGCTTCCCCTCTTATTTTGTCACACTTTACATTACTTCCTGGACATTCAGAATGTTACCAGGGGATTACAAACAATCGATAAAGTAAATCAGTGAAAATGATAAAGATGGATGGATGGTTGGTTGGACTATGGTTGGACTGTTGGTTGGTTGGTTGTTGGTCTGTTGGTTGGTTGGTTGGTTGGTTGGTTGGTTGGTTGGTTGGTTGGTTGGATGGATGAATGGATGGTTGGTGGGTTGGATAGTTGATTGGTTGGATGGATGTATGGATGGATGGTTGATGGGTTGGATGGTTGATAGGTTGGATGGACTGTTAGATGGATGGATTGACTGTTGGATGGATGGTTGGTGGGTTGGATGGTTGATTGGTTGGATGGATGGATTGACTGTTGGATGGATGGATGGATGAATAGATAAATGGATGGTTGGTGGGTTGGATGGTTGATTGGTTGGATGGATGGATTGACTGTTGGATGGATGAATAGATAAATGGATGGTTGATTGGTTGGATGTATGGACTGTTAGATGGATGGATTGACTGTTGGATGGATGAATGGATGGATGGATGGATGGATGGATGAATGAACGGTTGATTGGTTGGATGGTTGATTGGATGGATGAATGGATGGATGGAACGGGTGGATGAACTGATGCACTGATGGATGAATTGATGGATGGTTAGTTGGTTGGATGGACTGTTAGATGGATGAATGAATGAACTGATGGATGAATTGATGAATGGATGGTTGGTTGATTGGTTGGATGGTTGATTGTTGGATGGATGGATTGATGAACTGATGGATGAATTGATGGATGGATGGATGGATGAATGGATGGATGGTTGGTTCTCCCAAACTCCCAATTTCGAGACTGTTCCATTGGTCAATGGTCAAGTCAAGTCACCTTTATTTATATCTCGCTTTTTACAATACAGTTTGTGGTTGTCAAAGCAGCTTCACAGTGATAACATGAAAATATTACAACACAGATCAATAATATGTTGTTGATTGGTCACCCTATCACCCACAGTCTCTTCATGGTCTGAGGCATACTACACAAAAAACTGGCTTAAATTTGCTATGTGAGACTACCTTAATTTCCATTTGTACCAATTTAAAGCAACACAAAGTAAGATTTTTACCTTAAAATAATGTTTCTAAAATGGTTTGAGTGGTTCATTAAGTTCGGAACAGGGTGAAAGGCACTTATGCCTTCCTATATCGGCTATAACCACACTATGTAAGATTGCCAGATCGGGTTGTGTTTCTGTCGTTCTAATGAGACAGAAGAAAACTACAAATCTGACTTGCTTTACGTTAAGCGTTACAATAGTCATTATTTCGTTTTTCTTTGTTTCTGATGTCACAATATATCATACTTTAATGAAATAATGCAACATACTCTACCTTGTCTGTGGATATCATTTATTCTAAATTGTAAATACAATTCCACTTCCAACCTGTAGGGCGACCACAGAGGAAAAGTTACTTGGTGTTGCTTTAATGATTTCGTTGGTTGATACTTTACACTAGATCCAGACTCCCAGCCATGGAATACTTGACTTCAACAGTCTTCTGAATAGGATCTCCTTTCTTTGTTTCAGTTTGTTTGTTGGTGTTGGATTGTAAATGAGTCCGCTTCTTGACCAGCTACCCAAAACCTGGTCCTGTTGGCTTATATTGTCATAGTGTCCGCTGAGAGGATCAAACAGCCGTTGGTATTGCTGAGGGTTTTTCTGTCCTGGGTTCCTTCTGCTAACTTCCCCACTCTAGATTTGTAAATGATGGCCTCCCAAAGGGCTATTAATAGTACAGTTTTTTCCTGTGCCTTAGATAATAACCTCTTTTGGCAAGGCACGCTGCAGATGAGATCACCTCACTGGCAGTGTTTTGGATGTTTAGAGAGGTCTTGCATAAGTGTTTGGATTGAATTCTTTTGACACTGTCCAAATAGATCACAAGTGGATTTTCATGGCATTTCAACAGAAGTCAGCTGTTACTTTCTTACACTGTTTAATGAAGGCTGTTATATTAAAAGTTAACCCTGTGGTACATTACATCTTTAAACCATTGTGTTCACAAACCATTTAACTGGCAGTCTGTTAACTGAATTAATGTAAGAGCATTGCTTAAAGGTCTAAAAATTTAGTTTTTTGGAAATGTTTCCCCAGATCTCCAGCTAACAAAATTATGTGCTAAGAATATTTTGCGTACCCAAAAAAATAAAAAAATAAATAAATAATTTAGTCATAAAATATTTTTTGAATGTTCTCTTAATTCAACTATGAGGTCAAAATCCTTTTGAAACGTTTTTTTCTTGGTTATACAAACATAAAGGGAACATTCCATTTTACAATTTTGCAACAATTATGAAAACGTTTCAGAACATTCAAATGTAACAAGTATAACTTTTAAAAGTGCAACTAAACGTTTCAGGTAAAAATGTTCCATGAACAATGTTTAAACAATCTTTTTGCTTTGAGAACATTATTAAAGACCAGATAACTTTGGCCAAAGTTCTGGCAAGTTATAAACAAAAACTCAGTGATGTTATTATTCTTTTTTTAAGTTCTTTTAAGTCTTTAGGAAAAGTAATTGTTGACATACCTACAGATTTGTTCCTGGAAGTATTTGAAGATTAAGTTTAAGTTCATATTTTGTGATAGTTTCTATTTGCTTTCTGTTCATTACCAATGCTGTCTACAGTAGGAGACATTAATGTGATTTGCGATTCTTATTTGCAATGTTTTTATAGGTTGTTCTGTCCATAACAAAAACACAAAATTCTGTTACGAAAAGTATTTTAATGTCCAAATACATGTTTTTAAAAATACATTAGTGTTAGGGACATTAGGTAACTTGGGAACATTAACTCAGGTAAGGCGGATGTGATTTTGTTGGATATTATTGATGGAAGATTAAATCTACATATTTTCATGACTACATTAATTATATGAGAAACTTGCATTTAAGTATATGAATCAAATTCTGGTTTCATGTTAAAGGTTGGGGGATATCACTGATTGGAAAACTGATTGATTTACAGTAGTTTCCATGAGAATGGCCTACTGTCTGCTCATTTAGTTTGAGTACTGAATGAGTGACCAAAAATAAACACAAACTTCATTTCCTGTATCACTCCGAGTCCTCAGCATTGTTTAAAGCGGCTCCTACAGGATGTCGGGGAGGTGGGGTGAGTTCAGACCGGATTAATGAGCCCTCTTCCAGCCCAAGGCCAATGTGTGTCACGGGACTCGGTCTACTTCTCTGTGTGGAATAAATCATGTAAATACAGGAAGTGTGTGTGTGTGTGTGTGTGTGCAAGTCATTCATTTTCTCACACACACTGTGCTTTTAAATGATTGAGTTGTAATTAGAGTTTAATGTTCATTCATGATGATGAATATTTAACAATCCTGAGTATATCCAAAAAAAGTAATAATTGAAAGCCATGATTAAAATATTATAGTTGAACATTGTGGATAATATGATTGAATGGTACAGTTAATCCACCCATCCAACCAACCATCCATCCTTGCATCCATCCATCCATCCAACCAACCAACCATGCATCCAAATAACCATCCATCCATCCATCCTTGCATCCATCCAACCATCTATCCATACAACCATCCATCCATCCATACAACCAACCATCCATCCATCCATCCATCCATCCATCCATCCATCCATCCAAACATGCATCCAAATAACCATCCATACATCCATCCTTGCATCCATCCAACCATCTATCCATACAACCATCCATCCATACTTCCAACCAACCATCCATCCTTGCGTCCATCCATCCATACAACCAACCATCCATCCATCCAACCAACCATGCATCCAAATAACCATCCATCCATCCTTGCATCCATCCAACCATCTATACGTCCAACCAACCAACCTTGCTTCCACTTTGAGATTTTTGAGCGAGTAGAAAAGTGATTGGGACACTGGTCACAGAACGTCACTTCTCCCAGGGCAGTGTGGGAAGGCGAGGGTGCAGTGTGTGACCCCACTGATGTCAACACACTGATCTAGCAGCGCGAGGAAATGCTGTCGTGCTGAGACGTCAATGATTCCTTCTGTTGGTGGAATCATCCAGTGGAAATGAACAGAAAATCCATTTAGTATGCCAACTCTTCTGTAACTTTGCGTTGTAAACCCTTCTTTGTTTTTGGTCTCTCCTCTAAGCGTCTTTGTTCTTATCACTATTGCAAACAAGGCTGCACATGAGGCATTTGAAGTACGCTTATAATCAGCCTTTTACAGCCACATGATGTCTTCTAACTGGTATTTAGAAAGAAAATATTTCCTGTCTTGCGGAATGCGCTGAAAAACATGCCCAACAAAGGTAAAAAAATGTCCCTCAGAGATTTTTTATGGGAATATATTGCATTTTGTGATGTGATGTCTCAGTGGCATCTTGTTTAGCTTCATACTATTAGAAGGTATTACACCGCTTGCGCCTGGTGATGTTTGAAGTAGATTCATCTTCTGTTTTACATTTACCTGGCACTCGGAGTCCTTTTGACAAACTTGTCTATGCTTAAGTGCAGAACCATGGATCATGCACAATATACTGTGTACAATGCTTGTCTGTGTGGTCGATTTATTTGACCACCCCCCACCTTTGTATTACATAGACATTTTAAAAAAAAATTTCTTAGGTACAATACTAGTACAATTTCATTTGAAAATGCATCTTGTTGTCTCAGTTTTGTTCTTCTGTTATGAGACGGCATTTTTAGCAACGAAAACTGATGACGTACATTTAGTCATGTGACTCATATTGAACCAATAGATATACTACCTGTTATGTGCTATTCACTTTCACACAGTTGCTAAAATGTTACTTTGCACATTCTTCATATCATAGCCCTGCGGCAAAACATGATGTCAGAGTCTTTAGAAACTAAAATAATAAATGGTGCTTTAAAGGGCCTAGAAACAAACATGCTGGTCAAAAGAATGTAGACCAATGCATGCAACCAACCAACCATCCATCCAACCAACCAGCCATCCATCCAACCGCCCGTCGTCCATCCATGCAACCAACCAACCAACCATCCATCTGTCCATCTGTCCATCCATCCAACCGCCCGTCCCATCCATCCAACCGCCCGTCCATCCATCCATGCAACCAACCAACCAACCATCCATCTGTCCATCCATCCAACCGCCCGTCCGTCCGTCCATCCATGCAACCAACCATCCATCCATCCATCCAACCGTCCATCCATCCAACCACCCGTCCATCCGTCCCGTCCATCCGTTCATCCATGCAACCAACCATCCATCCATCCAACCGCCCGTCCATCCATCCAACCGCCCGTCCGTCAGTCCATCCATCCATGCAACCAACCATCCGTCCATCCATCCATCCAACCGTCCATCCATCCATCCACCCGTCCATCCATCCAACCACCCGTCCATCCGTCCGTCTATCCGTTCATCCATGCAACCAACCAACCATCCATCCAACCGCCCGTCCATCCATCCAACCGCCCGTCCGTCAGTCCATCCATCCATCCATCCATCCAACCAACCATCTGTCCATCCAACCGCCCGTCCGTCCATCCAATCGTCCATCCATGCAACCAACCATCCATCCATCCATCCACCCGTCCTCGTCCGTCTATCCATCCATGCAACCAACCAACCGTCCATTCATCTATCCATCCAACCGCCCGTCCGTCCGTCCGTCCATCCATGCAGCCAACCAACCAACCGTCCATCCATCCATCCATCTATCCATCCAGCCCTGTCCGACCGTCCGTCTATCCATCCATGCAACCAACCAACCGTCCATTCATCCATCCATCCAACCGCCCGTCCGTCCGTCCCATCCATGACAACCAACCAACCGTCCATTCATCCAGCCATCCAACCGCCCGTCCGTCCGTCCGTCCATCCATGCAACCAACCAACCAACCGTCCATCCATCCATCCATCCAACCGCCTGTCCGACCATCCATCCATGCAACCGCCCGTCTGTCCATCCATCCAATCGTCCGTCCGTCCATCCATGCAACCAACCAACCGTCTATCCATCCATCCAACCACCCGTCAGTCGTCTATCCATCCATCCAACCGCCCGTCAGTCCGTCTGCCCATCCATCCATGCAACCAACCAACCGTCCATCCATCCATTCCAACCGCCTGTCCGACCGTCCATCCATGCAACCAACCAACCGTCCATTCATCCAGCCATCCAACCGCCCGTCGTCCGTCCGTTCCATCCATGCAACCAACCAACCAACCGTCCATCCATCCATCCATCCAACCGCCTGTCCGACCATCCATCCATGCAACCGCCCGTCTGTCCATCCATCCAATTGTCTGTCCGTCCATCTCATGCAACCAACCAACCGTCTGATCCATCCATCCAACCACCCGTCAGTCCGTCTGATCCATCCATCCAACCGCCCGTCAGTCCGTCTGTCCATCCATCCATGCAACAAACCAACCGTCCATCCATCCATCCAACCGCCTGTCCGACCGTCCATCATGGCAACCAACCAACCGTCCATCCATCCATCCAACCGCCCGTCCGTCCTCCATCCATCGTGTGCATAGACACAGACTTTCAGTGTGTGTTTTGTGAGAAGTCTATGTTTATACATGAGGCTGTATAAAAATGTAGATACTGCACATTTAAAATACTATTTGTTGTTGTAGTACCACTATAGAAGTTTACCCAACCAATACGCGTCGGCTTCTGAGAAGCCTAGTAATGTATAAAAAGGGTCCATTTCCTGAAATGATCCTTAATTTTGTTTTGCTGTGCAGCCATTGTACTTTTATGTACTGAAATACTTGATTTGTTGCAGGTATTCCCAGCATCAGAGATGAGCGTCGTGACTCTCGAGGTGTTGGTGTTGCTGTAATGTGTTGCCTGGCTTGAGGACAAATACCCTGATGTGTGAACGCACTAGTGCATGCATGTGGTGCAGTGGCGAAGCGATCTCGCTGTCTCTCATGTTTGTTCTCTGTGTCTTTCAGGTCAGTTGTGTTTACGGGACCATTCTGACACTCCGCTTCTGTCAGTCCCTCCTGATTGCTTGGCCGATGTCAGGTGCCTTCAGTCCGGGTAAAGTGTTGCAGGACCTGCGGGCTCCCATCACGGGGCGGAGAACGCACTGCAAGCCGCTGACATACAAAGGGATTGTCCGTTGTAACATAATGATTATGACACAAATACTCAAAGCAGCTACCCAGACAGCAACATACTGTCGGCCCTAGATCCGGCCCACATTGGTACACTTTGGTATGGACCAATCCATTGCTTTCGTCTGGTCTGGTCATCACCAGGCTGCAACATTGTCTCTGCCCAGATCCATGTAGAATCCATGTGTACCGGATGTGGGTCGGATCTGAGCCGACACTATGTTGCTGTCTGGGTATGGACCAATCCATTGTTGGACAGACTTTCTGGTCATCCCAGACATCAACATCGTATCTGCATGTGGAATCCACATGTACCGGATGTGGGCCTGTACTGGGCTCGAACACTATGTTTCTTTCTGGGATTGACCAACAGTTTATCAGGGAGCCACTTTGTCCCGTACATCCTTTACCAGAACAAGTGGTGCTTATTTCCATCCATCATCTCAGATAAGTGGTATAAAGCAGGCAGAGTGGGTCTTGCCGTCTCATTATAGTGACTACAGTAATTAAGCTTCCTTGCTGAGGACATTTTTTTTAAATTTCTTTACTAGTTGGCAATTGATGGAACAAATATATTCATAATGTGGACATTTTAATCATATCTTTTAGCCCTGCCAAGACAGTTCAGTTCCCAGACAGCAATATAGTCAGTCCTTCCAGAAAAACGGGAGTTATTTGTGATTGTTGCGGGCAAAAATCCTTGACTAAGCGGCCAGTTTTCTTGCGACGCGAATGGAATATGCGGGACATTTTTGCAATTTTATGCGATGAAAAAATGCAAAAATTCTAGTTTGATGAAAAAGAGAAAGTGATTCCCCAGCACCCTGTTCTCATCTCGGCTACCTTAAAATCATTTCTTATTACTTCATATAATAAGCAAGCATAACTACATCACAGAAAGTGCTGGAATATTTCAGTTCACATCTTGTTTTAATTTAGACCTTAAAGGGTACATATCATGCTTTTAAATCATTGCTTTTTACATATAAATCATACATTTGTGGTCTATATAAAGCGAAACTGCAATGCTTGGGTCTGAATTCCTCTTTATTATAGCTCCACAGGCCCCTTTTCTGGTGTGCGTCTGTGAGCAACTCGTTTTGGAGCCGGCCCCTTTAAATGCAAAGGAGATGTGTCATACCCCGCCCGCTCTCCAGGTCGCTGAGTTCACGGCTCGGTTCAACTCCACCCCGTTCGGCCATTTTTGTAGTTTGATTAGAGATATACTATTATATAGCATCACAAAACATTTTTATTCACAAGTTAACAAAATGTCAACATGACATCATGACTTTTGCGTAAACATACACGCAACTTTCTGAGTCAAGTGGCGTGTTATCTCTACGCATTTTGAGCTATCCGCGTATATGTCTATGCCATTAAAGTCCGAGTGATTCCGCGTGTATGTACACGCCGTCAACTGTAACGAAGCAAAATGTAGATCTACATCTGGGGAGCGATCTTTTTTCCTAGGATGGTAGGGGAACACTCATAAATGCCATTAACCCCAGTGACGGGTAGGTTTAGGTCATATATTTATATATACAGTAATAACGTTAAGTCAGCGGCGTTCATAAACACGCTGAAAAGCGATTAATGGCCCAATGATGCCAAAAATGGAAATACAAATTGGCCTGTCATACACACGCTACTTAATGAGATCAGTCTGAAAATGTAAACAAAAGAAGACTTGTCTATCAAGCCTTACTTGTTTGAGCCAGAGCGAGCGAGACAAACCTGCAGAACAACATTTTCATATAGATGTATTGCAATGGTATGTAACTATTGTGTTATACAGCGAAAGTCGATTATTTCACTTGTTAAAACAAGCACACTAGAAAAGATCTAATCTTACCACTAAAAATCTGTATTGATAATATGATACATTTAGAAAAGCATCAGAAAACACAGCATGTGATGAAGCGTGTCCTTATTCGTCAGTTCCGCTGCAAATACTGACGTATTGTTCAAAATATGTCATAGAGAACAGAAAAAATCGGATGCAAAATATGACCAAAACAGAATATAAAGATATAAACGAAGCACCTGAAGAGAATAATTTCAACCTTTCTGTACTTAGAAACACTCCAAATATACAACAAAATGCATTTAAGGGCTAAAAAAGTGGATTTAGCATGATATGTCCCCTTTAAGAAACACATCAAACTTACAAAACATTGATGAGTCAAACAAGTTCTGTAGCTTTCCAAAAGGAATATGTTTTAACTTCTGGAAAAATTTATGAATAAAATATAAAAAAAATAAAGTATGCTCCTGTTTTACAGGTTTTCGATGATGTTCACGTTGCGTAATTACTGTCACTTTATAACGTTACCCACTGGCAACGGGGAAGCGACTGCTCGAAAACGACTTTTTGCAACGAAAATGCGAGGATTATGAAATCATGCAAGCCCTGCATATTTTTCACTGAAATCTGCAATTTATGTGGCGAAAGTGAAAAATACAACTTTGCCTGATTATGCATTAATCGTGCTTTTCTGGAGGGACTGTATAGTGTCGCCCACATCTGGTACACGTGGATTCCACATCGGCTCAGAAGTGGGCCGGATCTGGGCAGACACTATGTCGCTGTCTGGGTTATTTGTAATTTTATTCCTGTTATTTGCTGTTTATCATACATTTTTTCCCACATATAACCGCCACACTAGCGAGCAATTCCGTGTAATTGCAAGTTGAGCTTGCCAATGTTTCTATTTATTGCATCTGATTGCAAATCAAATATAAAACCAGTAAGGAAGTACCTGGTGCTAAAGGTACGCGAGGCGTTCAGCTCCTCACTCAGTCTAGTGTTGGCTGGTACTTGAAATCTAAAGACAATATTTAAAGTATCTTAATTTTATGTCTGTATTACTTACTCTTTTAGATGAATAAACATATACACAAAATAATAATTACAAATAAATAAATCTTGATTCAGGTATGAAACAGCTTCTACAATGCAGTCTTACAATGATTTAAATGATCACAGAAGTATTGGATAGAAGTTTAAAGTTCGGATATAAACACTGATGATTATAGTAGCGAACAAAACTGTGCACTGTTAAAAATGTTCAATCATTCATTCAAGAGATTCGTTCAGTAAATTAAGTTTTATAAAGGAGTCGTTGAATCTCTCGCTCAACTCAATTAAAAAAAAACTTAATTGAAGTTGATTTGATGTTCTTAGATGTGGCAATTCATAGTTTGTCAGAGCCTCTGGTAAAGTACATGGTAAAGGAGTAGTTCACATTTAAAAAAACTTTTGCTGATAATTTACTCGCCCCCATGTCATCCAAGATGTCCATGTCTTTCTTTCTTCAGTTGAAAAGAAATTAAAGTTTTTGATGAAAACATTCCAGGATTTTTCTCCATATAATGGACTTCAATGGGAACCAAACGGTTCAAGGTCCAAATGAGAGTTTCAGTGCAAACTGTTCAAAGGGCTTTAAACGATTCCAGACGATGAATAAGGGTCTAATCAAGCGAAACAATCGCTCATTTAATAAATAACAAAGGTTAAGTTTTATGAACTCTAATACTTGTCTTGCTTTGTTCTGTGATGCGCGTTCGTGACTCTTCTGTTCGAACTCGTTCATCAAAATGAATGAATCTTTTCCCGAGTCAATTCGTACATTTAATTCTTTGATTTAACAAATATTCGAAAAGATTTGTTCATTTTGATGAACAAGGAGAGTCAAGAACGTGCATCACAGAACAGAGCAAGAGGACCATTTGAGCTTATAAAACTTTTTTTTTTTTAATGAGCGATCATTTCGCTTGATTAGACCCTTATTCATCATCTGGAATCGTTTAAAGCCCTTTGAACAGTTTGCACTGAAACTCTCTTTTGGACTTTAAACCGTTTGGACCCCATTGAAGTCCATTATATGGAGAAAATCCTGGAATGTTTTCATCAAAAACCTTAATTTCTTTTCGACTGAAGAAAGAAAGACATGGACATCTTGGATGACACGGGGTGAGTAAATTATCAGCAAAAGTTTTTTTTTTAAAGTGAACTACTCCTTTTAAATTGTGGCAGAATCGTGATCTTTAAACAAAAATAATCATAATTTACCCAAATCGTGCAGCTCTAACACACCATAGCTTAATATCTGCTTTCTTCAATTATAATGATTTTAATGCATTAAGTATTGTATGCTTACAGACTTCAGTTTAAAACAAAGCTGTCAATATGTTTTTGTCAGGTAAATGTTTAGTAGGCCTTGTTTGTATTAATAACACATGACCACTAACTGTGCATTCAGTCTTAAGGTGCCGTTTCAGTGAAATTGAGCTGAAAATGTGCAGAACAGTGGAAAGTGTGATCGCACCTTAAGTTGCACGTTGTATAAACTGTGCTGTGAGATGTCAGGAAGCTTTTAATATTTCACTTGCATGTCGATTAGTGTCCTCAGATGTATACCAGTCCTAGTCTAATTATATAGGACAGGTTATACTTGAACCAGGCCAAAACTAATCAGAGGTTTTTGCTTTATCACCTTTGTTGGATTTATGTAAAAAATAAAAACATAAAATGGAAGAAAGCACTCTCGGTTACACATATTTACCTTCATCACTCGCTGATCCAGTGATTCGTTCTTGTTGTTTTGCTGGAATGATTCAGACAACGACATCACGATCACCTGATCAACATCAAAACGACAAATGCAACAGATTATGTTTGTCAAGTTGCACTGAGAATTTTGAATTGATGTGTAATTTGATTGATGTTTCAGAACGTTATTGTTTTTTTTTAACATAATATTGTCTTTTTTACATTATTTTACTGTGGGGAAAGTGCCATTGTCTAAATAAATATTACCCATATTGCACTTCTGTAACACCTTTGTTTTTGTACTTCATTAAATCGTTTTTGTAAATGAAATATTGTGACAATTTTTTTGTTTTATATAAAAAAAAATTAGGTAACACTTTACAATAAGGTTCGTTAGTTAACATGAACAATTCTTCTACCACATGTATTAATCTTATTCAATATTAATTTCAACATTTACTTATACATTATTAAAATCAATATTTGTTAATATTAGTTAAAACACTGTGAACAAAAAAATGAACAGCTGGATTTTTATTAACTAATATTGACAAAGATTAATAAATACTGTAACAAATGCATTACTCATTGTTTACCTAATGAGCATTATTGTAACTAAGTGTTACCAAAACGTCTTTAACCTCTTAACTGTAACCCCCCTTTTTTGAATGTACATGAAAATGCACATTTTGAACTTAAATGGTTGTAATTTAAGAATGCTTTAGAATATAGACATAAAATTGGTCTCGTTTTAAATAAGACTTTTTTTAGAAATAAATTAAGAAAGTGAAACAGAAAAAAGTTATAGAAGTTTGAGTTTATGGAAATGTACAATTAAAAAATAATAATAATTATTCACATTTTATATAAAATATATATTTTTAAAACCTGGGCTATTCTACAATGGCAGAAAAATCAAAAGTTGTGTTTGATATCTCAAAAAATGAGCTTTCTTTGAGATTTTGTTTGGGCGCAGTACCGAACGCTTCCACTAGGGCACAACCAGACTCCATTACTGCCTATATAAGGGCGCCTCCATTTCCATATGTGTTTTGAGTGATATGAACCATTATTTCCACAATTTTCATACAATTTATGAAGTAGAGATCCTATTCAGAAGTAGTATGGGAAGTTTGGCAGATTTTGATATGAATTCAACCTCTAAGAAACACATACAAAGAACATGCATGTGAATTATAGCTTCCTACCACATCACAAATGGTGAATTCTAAAATAATTGAATGGATGCTATCTTTCAAACTCTTGGCATGAAAACATACTAAGGTTTCTACCTTTTTTCATGTTCATCGCTATTTCAAAATAAAGGTCTGAACACGCCGTGGGAGTATGAACATATTCTTGTTGCAAATTGATAAATTACGGCTTCACTGTCATTTATTTTGAAAATCAAGAAACTAGAGATTGTAAGCTTTCAAATGATATATAGTTTGTCAATATTACTTAAGGCCATAGCGTAACATACAAAGTAATGGAGCCTTTTATACATTGTCGTATTTCTTTAGAAATAAATAATGGATAAATGGAGTCTTTGGACGCCTCAGATGTAAAGTTAGTCGCTGTCAAAGTGACGCCAAAATTAATAGGAGTCAATGGGATGCTAACAGCAGGTGATAGCCAGCTACAATGGCGGCCCCCGGAGGCAGCTTCAACTTCCGGCAGATGAGTATTTATAGTTAAAAGTTGATGATGATATATAATGTTCATAGGCTACTTCATAAAATATAAGGAATAGCCTAAAGACGGCTTTACTACTTATTATTCCAATAGTTCATGTTTTTCAATATTAGTTCATTCGTTGACGTTGTGTCAGGTTGCTGTTTGCTTGAAATTACAAACAAGCATATTTTTTTGTATACTTGTGAATTCCACCCAAAAATATTTATTTTTGTATCACTGAGAGTTTCATCATGGGTTCATTCTGCCTGCGCGTCGGGTTAGTGCAGTGTGTGCGCGTGATGTCATCAGAGTGGGGACTCGTGTAACGCGAGGTGAGTTCACGTCAGTTTTCTCTGATTAAAAAAAAATGATATATAAGTTGTTATTATCACTTATTTGTTGACTTATCACCATGTAAGAGTGTATATGATGATGAGTGAATCTTGCAGTAGTCTTAATGAACTACGAGCCATGATAATGTGTTTTTATATGTTAAATGCAGATCGGTAGCTGCTGCAGCACATGGTGAGCTAGCTGTTCGGCCATTAACATTGTACTGACGTGATGCTAATTTTCAAGATGCTAACCAGATGTCCCGCAGCACTCATTGTCATATCGTTTGTGACCGCAGGTATGTTTTTTTTTTGTGTGTTTGTGCATATTTGTTTGAGATGACTATAACTATATGTGTAGTTTATATAAGGGAATTCATGTATGACTAAGGGGAATTTACAATATGTTTTCTATTGGTAATATCTGTGATATTTTCCTTGTTTTTGATTTACAAATGTATGTAGTTTTTCTTAGTGATGGTGAAATGAAGCTTTCTGAAGCACTGAGGCTTTCCCCTCAAGTGTATCGTAAATTGGATTCATTACTCGAAGCTTTCAACACGGTGCACACTAACGACATCTTGTGGTCAAAAGGTGGAAAAGCTACCTTTACCAAAACATTTTTTTGTATTGTTTTATGTAATTAATCCCTTTGTGGTATGAAAACCACAAAGCAATTATAAAATCATCATTGTTAGAGTTGATTTTTACACAATGTATGAACAAAATGAGTCTATGAAATAATTAATACATAGGACAAATTAACCCTGTTCAACAAATGCAGCCTTAACTTTAGCCGTAGTCCTAAACCTATGAGTTCATAGGTAAGGCTCATATAGGCATATATAATCAAAATAAAATAAAACTATTGTGGAATAGTGAAGTGCTGGGTAGTGAAAGTTCTTGTGAACTGTGAATCTCAGTCGGTCTTAATTCAAGCGCATGACACTCGAAACCTGCGCAAGGGGCTTGCGCTATTTTTAAATCAGAATATGAAGCAGTCACGTGGTTGTGTGTTGAAACGAAGCTTCGGACGTCACTGATCACATGGTTATGGCAAAACGAATCAAGCTCTGGTACAGTGCTTCACGTGAGATGTTTCGTTTTTTTTAATACAAGCTTCGAAGCCTCGGTGCCGAACGTCACATCACTAGTTTTTCTATATGAAAAGAGGTTAAATGTGATTAATGTGAATAGAGTCAGAACAATGTTGGATTTGACTGAGATGCTAACCAGATGTCCCGCAGCACTCATTGTCATATTGTTTGTGACCGCAGATAATAAACTGCATTTTGACCGGCCGTGCCTCTGAGTACAACCCAGAACACAACGCAGAAAGACAAGACGGGTTACATACTCTCATAGCTTCATGGAATAATCCTTACCCATTTTAATTGAAGAAATTGATTAAGAATTGTTTAAATATTCAATTAAAATATGTATGGGTTATTCAAATCAATTTGATGGATTTTTACTATTGATTCAAATGCGTAAATCTTAAAATTGTTTAAAGGTGTGAATTTGTATTTCCTTCATCCTGAGGGTTATTCATTTCATTTTTGTTGTGAAAGGGTCTTTACATTTCCCAAAATATAACATTTGTGCTTATACTATATAAAACGAGCAAACCCAGTTTTAGAGAGTAACAGCATTACTTTTGAAAGTAACTTTCCCAACACTGTTGAAGAGTGTTATGTTTGTATTTACCACATTTAAAAGGACAAAACCTTCAAAAATAAGACATCAACAAATCCTTTGTGTACAATACAGAAACAGCTGTATTCAAGAAATCAAGCTGTAAATATTAGCCTTGTTAAACATGCTAGACTTTTGATTTAATAATGTTCTTTTGTCAGGCATCACATCAAGTTTGGATACTTTCTTGAATGGTTCAAATTTCCTTTATTTTGCACCCCCCCACATAATAATAATTTACATAATAATACAAAACAATGTATTCCACAATGTATTATTCATAAACACAGCTGATGTTAAATAGAGCAGCAAGCCAACATTAAACAACAACGTTTGTTTTCTTAAATTATAGACACATTACGTCAAAACATTTTACTTTAGCACGCATTATCACGCAATGGAAAAAAAAACATCATCATTCACATATTTTGGTCACTAAATGTGTCAGTATTTTACTATTAATCACATCTCAACTGAACCGTGTTTCAATTTTTGTGAAGACATATTATTGAAAAACTCCAGAAATCCAGTCTCTGACGAGCAAAAGAGCTCAAGCCGGTTCCTCACGGATCCTTTCTGTCTGTGTTCAGTCCGTCTCTGTCGTCAGAAATCTCCCTGCTACTCAAGTCCTGTATATTCGACATGATCAAATCCCCCAGTTCCATTTGACTGTCTTCCAGTGGATGGGAAGCAAAATCCCCTTCGACTTTCTCCACCTCGTCTTCAGGCTTAATCCCTATAGTGTCAGGGATGATCTCCACCTCGATATCTGAAGAATCCTCGCTCTCCTTGAACCAGACGCTCTTGTGTCCATCATCCTTCTTCCTCTCTTTAGCCAGAATGGACTTGACTCTCTGCTTGTTGGCCTTCCCTTTGGTTTGGACGGACCGGACTGTGATGGGAATGGTTGAAACTCGTCTGGAGTCCACAGGATCGGCAGTGCCTCAGTCTTTCACGAGGAATCACTCGCACTCTTGCTGCTTGAACCGCATCCAGTCTCCCTTCTCTCAGTTCAGCTCGCCTGGCTCTGGATCTCCCAGTGTCTCCTTCATTTAAGAAACCATCATTGTTGAACTGCATGCTATCTCTTGGTCTTGGCCTGTTAGGGGGCTGAGTAAACTTCAAGCATGACCCTAAACACTGAATGAGGGCACAGGGTTAATCTCACAATTTCATGAGCTGAACATTACCTGTTGTACTACATGATTACGAGTGTTCTTAAGGAACTTTCTCTTGAGGGGACATATCATGAAAATTTGACTTTTTCTGGGTCTAATTGCTATAATTGTGTCCCCGGTGTGTGTACTAGTGATGTATGTATCGAGTCTATAACGGCCTTGACGTTCTTTGGACTTGTCTTGGTCTCGCTGTCTCAGACAGACATAGTGGTTGGGGGATTTAGCAAAACAATACTACAATATCCACGACGATATTCGCAACGGATTGAAGCGTGCATACGAGTGAAGACAGTGTGGTGTGCGCGAGTCGTATCCGCACCACTGAACGCAGCCACAACAAGCACTTTAATCAATTGATTTAAAAAACACATCATTTACAGTTTTTGATGTATTAATATTTAGTAAAACACATGATGGGTTTTATCTTCATTCAGGAGATTTTGGGTAACTGCACAACTGACAGATGACTTTAAGCGCACCGCCAACGGTGTGTGTGTGTGTAAACATAGCGACAAAACAACCAACTTTCGGATCCTTAGCTTATAATTTCATTTTTAAAAATATAATTATGTGTTTAAAAGATGCAGAATGGATTCAATTGGAGACTTCTAAATTGGTAGAGATAGACAGGCAATGCGAAACAAAATCTTACAAATTATTACTTAGCTTCAACAACACAATCAGTTTTTCCCCTCTGGTCTCAAACTTGGTATTGGTCTTGACTTAGTTTTCGACTCTGGACTCAGTCTAAGTCTCGAACTTGAGTTCTTGGTCTCAGAATTGAGTCTTGGTCTTAGTCTTGGTCTCAACTTGGTCTTGGTCTCGAACTTAGTATTGGTCTGGACTAGTCTCTCACTCTGGACTATGTCTCTGTCTCGACTTGGTCTTGGTCTCGGCTTGGTCTCAAATTCTGGTCTTGGTCTCAGTCTTGGTCTCGACTTGGCCTTGGTCTCGACTTCGTCTTGGTCTTCGTCCTTGGTCTCGGTCTTGGTCATGGCTTCAGTCTTGGTCTCAGCTTGGTCTTGAGTCTTGGTCTGTGTCTGAACTCAGTCTTGGTCTTCAGCCTTGGTCTCAGGTCTTGGTCATCGACTTGTCTTGGTCTCGAACTTGGTCTTAGTCTCGATCTTGGTCTTGGTCTCGGTCTTGAGCTTCGGTCTTGGTCTCTGTCTTCGTTTTGGACTCTTGGTCTGAACTTCGTCTTAGTCTTCGTGTTCGGTCTGATCTCTTGATCTTGGTATCTGGTCTTCGGTCTTGGTCTCAGCCTTGGTCTCGACTTGGTCTTGGTCTCGCCTTTGTCTTGGTCTTGGTCTCGACTTGGTCTTGGTCTCAGACTTGGCCTTGGTCTCTGTCTCGGTCTTGGTCTCAAAACCAAGTCTTGTTTTTGGTCTTGGTAGTGTCTTGGTCTCAGTTTAGGTGGTCTTGACTACTAAGTCCAACCCAGAAAACATGAAAAGTGAAAATCTAACTTTGTTTTGGTTAGCCTTTTTTTCTGCAACCATGTCAAAAAATAAGCTGATCTGTTTTCTCTTCCCTTCCTGAAGCAGGAAGAGATCTTTTATAATATTACCGTCCCCTTAATCTGCACGTTACACCCACGGCAACGCCATTTGGTTTTCGCGAGCAACAACAGTAACTTAACGCAAAAGTTCGAGCAAAGCATGAAACTGTTCTATTGTACAGACGTGCACTGAACATTACTGACCAAAATATGTCACATCTGTCTTATAAAGAGCTCAGGGAACTGTCAACTTGTGTAAAACTTAAAGTGCAAGCCAATGTAACTCCACAACAACTCCATACATGTCTCCACTAACATTCAGAAAGTCTAAAGCGAAACTCTTCCTGAGTCTCTCTCGTAAGGCTTCACTCGCTACTGGTTATTTCTGAGATTTTGGATGAGTGAGATTCACCTGTTTTGTTATTGCCGGAGTATCTGAAGCTCATGTAACGGATCGGCCTCTTCTGAACGGGGCGGAGCAGAAGCTCATTTGCATTTAAAGGCTAAGCACCCAAAAAGTGGCAAATTTGACATGCTGTAATAAATGATCCGGGGGCTGAAATTTCACAGACACATTCTTGTGAATAGAGGTATAATATGTCACCCTTTAAGCCTCAGTTCTTTTACAAAGTGGACACTCAGAGCTGGACTCACTGAGCTTTGATGAGAAGATGCTGACCTCAGACTTGAACGCTTCAGGATTCCCCTTCTTGACACGGGATATCAGATACCCGATCACAATGAGGCAGAGCACCAGTAAAGCGGCCATTACGAAGCCCAGTAAAGCCATATCTCCTGCGCGAAGCTCTCGTCGGGCGACTGGACCCCCACAGCTGATATGGAGAAACGTTAGACAGCCATCATGCTGGATAAACATTAGGACTTTCACACTGAGTGGGTTAATTAATATTTTAGAGGCAAACTTACATGGTATGACAAGGACAGCGAGAGCAGCTGTCCCTGACTCACCAGTGGACACGTCCACCGCATCAAAGCTGGAGATAAACATACAATTCTCAAATTCAGACTTCTGCTTGAAAGATTTTGAGTAAAGGCTTTTTTAGAGGACCATGTGACTGTGAAAGTAGACTGATTTCATCTGCAATTGTGGTTAAAATATCCTCAAAATAGATGCAACTAAACATAATTACTTGCCTGCAAAGCGAAAGAATCTGTCCGAACCGCTTTCTTCAATAGTATAAACCCATCTGTTGTGATATTGACATAGCTGCTGTATTGCACTTCATATCTTATGTCAGGATTGATTCCCTGAAAATTAAAAGGAGAACTGTCAATCTCTTATTAAACGTGTTTCATGTTTATGGTTGACCATAATTTTAAATGTAAAACTTACACTTGCGAAATCTTCATCCCTTGCTCTGACTCTGAAGGGTCTGTTGCTCGTCCTGTCTCTTAGCACCATGTTTTCAGGTCCTGAAGTAATGTAAACATACCCTTCGTATCGTTCTTTCTCAAACCTCGGAGGATTTCTGCTCTTTTTCATTACATCAATGGTGACTGAAGTGGTGCAAACTGATCCCGGTTTAATACCTGGGAAGCCTAGGAAGGACAATTAAAGGAAGCCGCTGTTATCAAAATTACACAGAGATTCAGCTGTATCTGCTCTCAGGCTCAGGATGACATCTCAAAGTCTTTAAAATATGTACAAGAAACTCACCAAAACTAAGAGGGAGATTGGGCCTGCTATATCTGCTGGTTTCAGCATGGATATGTTGCCGGTGTTCTCATCAATCTGAAATATGTTGTCTTCATTTCCTAGGCAGTTACAGAAAAGATAGCTTGTGCAGTCCATGTTGTTGAAAATTGAGGGGAAACAGTAATGTCAGGAAAAATGCTTTACTACCTCGAACAATTTTATAGCTTATCTCTTCATTTCTGCTTTTATCTCCATCTCTGGCATACACTGGACCTGGCTGCAATTGCAAGGCTCCGTCCTGAAAATATACATGTTGTATTGATAATTTTGAAATACAGCATTACATTTATTAACTATGGTCATAATATGAATGACAATGTACCTGCTTCTCTGTTAAGTTCACCTTGCCCCTGTAGCCGAGGCTCAGGCAGATTTTGGCATTACCAGAGGTTACTCTTGTACATGGTTGAAACCACGGAGGACGGTTATCAATATCTTTAATATTGACGGTGATGGTTGCTGTAGCTGTGAAGGAGCGTTCACTCGGTTGTGATGGCAGTGGAGTATGTTGCAATGGCAGTGGAGTATCCTGATAGAGTTAAGACTTGTTTGTGTTAAACTTGAGATCAGAACTTTTAATGCATTCAAATTCAAATTTATTTCACATACCTGCGCATACAAGATCAGTTTCACTTGTTGAATGACATCATAATCTAAAACTTTGTTCACAATGATTTTTGGTGTATACATGTTCTCAAGTCTGAAGTATCTGTTCTGTAAAGAAAAGCAAATGCAATGGTTCAAGCAAAAATGTCATTAAAGCCAAGTGCACAGTGTACAATTTATAATAGTCCTTTATGATTTATTGCTTGTTGTCAGTGTAACAATTAAAGTCCAAAGATGATGAAGATAGGTGAGGTAGTTTAAAATAACAGAGTAGTTTAATAAATAAAGCAACGCTGATCATCCAATGGGATTCGAGCACAACGCGGCACAATGAGGTGCCGTCGCAGACCAGGAACCAGGCAGGGATGCCAGCAGAAGAAACCAGGGTAGAGTTGACGGTAGGAGGTCTCATGAAGGACCGGACGGCTGACAGGGGCCCAGAGTGACTGAAGAGACAGCCAGGAGGAAGGTGACCCATGGCAGAACTGATGCAGGGAGGAGCCAAGGTGGAAACTTGAGTCCAAACAACAGCAGTGATGCTGGGAGATGTGGAGGCCCGGGTAGAGTCCAATGGACCGGGAGACCAGGTGACATTGATGGACCAGGAGACCAAGGCGGAGATGATAAGTGGGCAAGGTGGAGCCTGGGTGCCTGAGGACTGAGGCTCAATGGTGTGAGTGAGGACATTGGGGCAGTAGGGGTGGAGGAACGAGGTGCAGCCAAAGGTCCGGAAGTGTGGCAATGGTAGAGTGACGACAACCCAAGGTGAAGCCATAAGGGCAATGGTTCCAGGTGGAGCTGAGGGGGCGAGGAGCCATGGCGTAGCTGAGGTGGAGCTGATGGAGGGAGGAGCCAAGGTGGAAACTTGAGCCCAAACAAAAACGGTAGTGCCAGGATATGTGGAGGCCCAGGAGAAGTCGGATGGCTTGAGAGACCAGGTGACATTGATGGACCAGAAAACCCAGGTGGAGATGATAAGTGGCACCTGGGTGCCTGAGGACTAAGGCAACAATGATGTGAGTGAGGACAGAGGCGGAGCCATATGGGTCGAGGAACGGTCGGGAACTCCGTGGCGATGGTAGAGTGACGACAATCCCAAGGTGGAGCTGGAAGGACGATGGTCCCAGGTGGAGCCGAGGTCGAGATGATGGAGGGAGGAGCCAAGGTGGAAACTTGAGCCCAAACAACAACGGTAATGCCGGGATATGTGGTGGCCCACGAGAAGTCTGATGGCCCGAGAGACCAGGCGACATTGATGGACCAGAAGGCCAAGGTGGATATGATAAGTGGTCGAGGTGGAGCCTGGGTGCCTGAGGACTGAGGCAACACTGGTGTGAGTGAGGACAGAGGCGGAGCCATAGGGGTGGAGGAACGGTCCGGAAGTTCGTGGCGATTGTAGAGTGACAACAACCCAAGGTGGAGCGAAGGCTGGGTGTAAACATCAGTGGCATAGAACAGGTGCTGGGTGAGGAAATAAATTTGGGTGTTGGACTGGACTAGTGGCGACAAAAAGAACTCTGCTGGACAGGACCTCTAGAGGCAGAAGAGGTTCATGGGTGGGTATCAGGATGGGAAGAGCTACCTCTGTCTCCCAGTCTATCAGCCAATATTATTCCCACTGGCACGGAATTTGTCACAAGTCAAATAAGAGCCAATGGGATTTAACGACATTAAGCATTTTGAAGGACCATGTTTGATTTTCAGCTACTACTAAATGGGATAGTTTAACCAAAAATAAAAATTCAGCCATCAATCACTCACTCTCATGCCATCCAAATACACAAGACTTTAGTTCATCTTTGAAACCTTCTGGACCTCCATTAAAGATCAATTCTCCCAAAACCTTGACGCTTCAAAAGGTTCATAATTTATATGAAGCGAGCAGTTTAATCCAAGTCTTCTGAAGAGACACAATCCCTTTATATGATGAACAGAGTTAGACTTTTATTCACATTAAACATTGATCAACGCACATACTGTACAAAGAGCATGTAGTAAACGGTCATGTGGCGATTAGGACGAGGCATAGACGTGGCGTGATTACTAACGAATGTCACCTTTGCGACACACCGGTCTCGTATCTCTCACAGAGGAGCGGAAGCATAAAAGGAGGAGCGACGACAGTGAAGGATGAGAGAGAACAGGCCTGGATTTATGTTGTGTGTTGTTTCTGTTTTATAATATGTAAAAAAGAGCATCTTGGACATTCTGCTGTTGTGGTCTACAGAAGAAAGAAACTCATGTGTTTGAAACAACATGAGTATAAGTGAATGATGTAATTTATAGGTATGCTATATGTGAATTTGTAAAAATCTAGATAAAAGGAATCGTTACTTACCAAAGTTGGTTCTATAAAATAATACAGAACCTCAGAATCATCATCGATTGCTTCAATCAGGCCAATGCTGGTATTAACTGGTGTGAGCTGCGCAATACACACACAATGCAACATTTATGGACTAGAATGACAACATCCTTCCATTGAAAGTCGGTCTAGAAACTGTTTCACTTAACTTTTTAAGTAAGTATTACTTATTTTGGTTAAAGAATGTCGATTAAGCCACAAACCTGAACACTTGCTCAAAAATTCAGACAGTACAAATGTTGTTCCAAGACCAACTTACTAGGACAAACGTTGAATAACATGCTCTCACCTCATTTACATCAAGTGTGTACTCGCTCCTGGCCAAATGATGGATTGTTGTCATTGATATTCTCAACACGAACAATCACAATCAGAGTGATCTGGAGATAAAATGTATAAATGCATATAAAGATGTCAAAACTACATATGTAACAGCTGGCTTCATCTCTGAAAAACTATTATACCAATCTGCAATTAACGCTAACAATGATTCCTAAAATAATTGGGACACTGAAAATGCATGGCTTTTTTACATTAAAAATATTCGAAAACTGGAACTAAAGTGACTAGCTGTATTTACTAGTAGGAATAAAGTATTAATCAGGTAGGGTTAGGGGTGTCGGGAGAGATTTGTTCCAATAAGGCAACATCCATTTAATATGATTTGTATAAATAAAATAAATTACACTCAATATGATATTATTGCATACTGTTTTATACTACAATACACTGAGGGGTAAATACAGTAGTCAACATTTCAAGTGGATCAAAAAGGAAAGGTTTTGTTCTGCCAGCCAAGTATAAATGGCATCTAAATACTATTAACACTTAGTGAAATGCTGCTGTTTTCACTTGTTTGCACAGAGCCAATAGTCTCTGCCTTTTTGTTCTACATTCATCTGCATTGAAATAATTGTACTTGTGAGTAACTTACACTTCTGTAGCCAGTTTTATTACACCGGACCTGCACAGTTAGCTCTTCAGGACCTGAAAGTGTCTGGAAAACAAGTTAATATCAACTGAAGTTAGGATCAAACTACTTGATTGTTCATTGTGCATCTTCATCGTGTTTAACCAAAGTCATATTAACTTAAGATCAGTCAAATATTTGGAAGATGGTAGCTGGTTTGTTGTAGGTCAAGTTTGGTCCACCACCAGGTCAGCTGGCTGGTGATTTGTCCGATTAACCATCATCTAAAGCAGCTAGGATCAGATAGTTTCCATGAATGAATTGCTAGATACCATGTAAACACAGCTGCCATCTTAACACTGCAAAAAAAAAAATCTTGCTTAGAATTTTTGTCTTAAATATATAAAAAAATCTTAGTTCAAGATACATTTACTTGAGAAGCAAAATTATTATTATTTTTTTATTATTAAAATATTAAGATATTAAATCATTTGTGCTTAAAACAAGAAAACAAATTCTGACAGTGGGGGCAGAAAAATAATATTTTTTTCTTGTTTTAAGCACAAACTTCATTTGGATTTTTTTTTCTCTCCAGAAAACAAGACTTAATATCTTTATTAAGTTAAGTTATTTAAGTTATTTCGCATCTCAGGTAAATGTATCTTGATTTAAGAATGTTTAGATATTTGTACAAAAATACAAAAAATACTGAGGAAGCAAATAATTTTTGCAGTGAAGCAGGTTTTTCCAGTAGGATCATCATAGTCATAGTCTAAGACAATGAAAAGTCATGAAATAAACATACTTCAAAGTCCAGGCCTTTCTTTGCTATCAGTTCTGAACCTCTCAGATAGAACGCGTTTCCAGGATTCTCTGTGAGATTCAGCGTTACATCCTTTGTTGTTGTGTTGATATGGACAACAACTGTGTCATCTGTGTTGTTCTCTTTAATCGTCACAGGCTCTGAAGGGGCTGTACAAACTGAGAGAAAACAAATATTACCAAATAACGTATAAACGCTGGCAAAATGGGCCTATTGACAAGTTTCCCGGGCACTTCCGCTTTACTTCCTGATTCTGCCAAGAACTTCCGACACAGGCTGAGTAGTAGTGTAAACATGGCTTTGGAATGGCAACATTCGACTGAAAATATTGTTAAAAATGGTGTTTTGACCATTCCGCATCCAAGTAAGGTAACATCATGGGCATGTCGATATGGTCTGTATCGCCGGACCTGGACGTTCATGTAGCCATGCAGCCGCCGTGCTTTGGAAGGTACTTTAGCCCATCTTATGCTTGTATTAAGATGTTTGTATGTATCCTTGTGCTAATCTATAACAGAACACGAAGAGTAATAAAAATAAAAAGTAATCCACTCTAGCCTGACTGCACTAAAAGCATGCTTTAACCCTTCAAAGTCGACTGACGCTCTCAGAGCGCGCACCCCTGACATATCTATTAATAGCTTCGGAATGGATAAAGGTATTAACTTACTTTTTTTCTATGGAAAAGCTGACATTCGTCTGCGTAATAATGAGTAGACTGTGTTGACTTCCGCGAATGATAAGATCCACATTGGCGCCTTGTAGATGGTTGATGGTAAACATTCAGCAATCGCCACGAGTTGTTACAACCGCGAACAGCACAATATGTCCCGGAGCCGTGTTCGGCGTGTAATACCATCAATAGTTTACTTTTTCTGCACGCTAACCAAAGACATTAAAAGACGCTAACCGGAAGTCGTTGGCAGAGCGAAAGGCTAATGGCGGGCCGCCTATTTCACTCAGGAAACTTGTCTATAGAGTAGAAAGGTGATTTTTTTTTATTTTTTATGAAAACTTCAACATCCATAATGCACTAGGCATGTTGTCATCCAAGGCCACTCCCACCCGCACACCATAATTCGCTTACTCAAATAACGCAAATTTTATTTAGGAGGAAATACTTCTTAGCAAACTTTTAGTCGCAATGGTATCGACTTGTTTTTGTTCCCGGGTGCCAGAATTCAAAGAATGAACGTTTAGCGGAAGTGAGTTACTTTCACGTTTCCAGTGAAGGCAGCGGCAAAGAATCGTAAATACTGAGAGAATTACGCGACGGGAAATCTGAAAAACCTCCATGTTTGTAGTCAACATTTCAAACTGACAGCACAAGAGTGCTCAAGAGTTTCAAACTGTTTTAGGCCAAACAAAGTGGAAAAACTGAAAGACATGAAGCTGTCAAAAGTAAATGTGAATTGGGTAACAAGAGTAAACATTCTTCATTTACATATACTGACAATACAAAAAGTGTACTAACATTTAAATTGATACAGTGCAATTATCGGGGTTCCCACACCTTGGTTAACTTTAAATTCAAGGGCCGTTCAAGGACTTTCCAGGTTTAATACCCTCAAATTTGAAACACATTTGTTGTGTCCAACAACAAACGCTGAGGTACCATCATAGTAGTTTTGTGCGCACGTGAACGTCATGGCAAATGTACAACACAAAGTAACTCGGGAAACACTTAACATAACATAAATGCATGTAACTAACGTAAATCAAGCAAGCTAGTATGCATGATGGACCATGAAGTGTTGGCAAAATATTAATATTATTCAGTAAATTAAATAATATATTTATTTTATTTGTAGAAAATACAAATATGATGGATTTTTTCCCTCAGAATAAATTAAAGCACTTTCAAGGACCTGTATCTATGTATTCAAAAATTCTCCAGGGCCTTGATTTTTTTTTTTTTTTTTTTAAATTTACAAACTTTCATGGACCAGTGGGAATGCTGAATACAAGTTAGTACATTACATCTATAATTACACAACCTATACCACCAAACCTATCCTAATAACTTCCCTGTATCCACCTCGAGCAATACAACATCAACACAATGCGTTTATTGTACCCAACAATTATCATTTTTAATTTTGATGCATGCACATAAAGACACCAAATATAAAGTGTGACCCATTTTAAGGGGATATTTTGTTTCATGACACAGTGAAAGTATTTTGAACATTAGACATATTTCCAACCTCTACATTCTCTAAATCCTATGACATTGACAGACATGGCGTCTTTTTATTGCCACTGCCCGAGCTGAAATCACTTGAATACAGATTGACACTCAATGGCAAGAAGTGTCCCAATCACTAAATATCATACAAAATACCCACAGAGAGAGACTGATGCATGTTGCACCGACACAATAGTGTTGCTGATGACAGTTCACCAAATATAGCCTGATTTCAATCTAATATCTGAAACAAAAGTTACTTACTTTTCTCAGCAAAGCAGATATTGGGGAGGAATAATGCAAATACACAGCTGAAGATGGTCGTTGTGGATTTACGCTTAAATTGCATGTCTATTTCCTAGTTTCTGATGCACACAAATAAGTATGGAGGACTATGAGACCGTGGCACCAGCTGGTACTTCTCCACATAAAGCATTGACTGTGTTTCTCGATGAGTGGGAGTCGACTCCAGTCGCAATGTTTGTGACTTCATCTTACGGTTATATATTGCCTAAAGAGCTCGCCAGCAGTCGACTGCTCCCTCCACCCAAATACTTGCATCTGTTTTTCAGGGGTCATTTTGTATTTGTCCAAGTTTCCTCTGCTGTGTGAAATCTGATAATGTGAAACGTGATAAAATTACTTTGTGAGTCTAGCCTGATGACCAGGACTTGATGTATAAAAATGAATGCAATCTGTTAAATACATTTTAGAATAAATATGATGAGAAATAAAATAAAAAATTGACATTGTACTAACTATTAGTAACTTTGTAACTACATGTCAACTAGCAGTCGTTAGAGGATTAGTAGACTGTGTTTATTATCTGCTAACTTTCTATTTTGATGCTCCGCAACAGACCCAAACCTAACAGTCTCCTAATACTCTAAGAGCCGCTTCACACTACGTTTTTACTGTTAAAAACGTGAGACGTGAGCGCAACGATTTACAGATATCATTCTAGTGTGTGTTTACATTAAAAAACTATGGGAAAGTGGTGCAAAATGTGTATGTGGACTCGGCTCGAATAACAGCTAGTTGACATGTAGTTGCAAAGTTATTTGTAGTTGATAAGAGTGTATAAATTGGACCATTGAAAATAAACTCTAAACTTTAAATAATAACTTGGTAAAAAAAAATGTCAAGACAAACTTTGAAGTTGGCTTGAGAAAGCCTGACCAGAAATTTAAAAAAGTTTCAAAAGCTTGAAGTTTAAAGGTTTTCAGTTTGAAGTAGAAGAGTTTGAGACAGACAGACAGACAGACAGACAGACAGACAGACAGACAGACAGACAGACAGACAGGGATAGACAGACAGACAGACAGGGATATATGGACAGACAGACAGACAGACAGACAGACAGACAGACAGACAGACAGACAGACAGACAGACAGACAGACAGGGATAGATAGATAGATAGATAGACGGACGGACGGACGGATAGACAGATAGATAGATCGAGATAGACAGGGATAGCAGACAGACAGACAGACAGGGATAGATAGACAGACAGACAGGGACAGACACAGACAGACAGACAGACAGACAGACAGACAGACAGACAGACAGATAGATAGCATATTTCTAACTTGATTTAGCATTTTGCTAGAATGATTTAACATTTAACTAGCATGATATAAGACATTGCTAACATGCTGCTACCATGATTTAGCATTTTGCTAGAATGATTTAGCACTGCTAACATGATTTAGCATATTGCTAGAATATTGCTAGCATGATTTAACAAGTTGCTAACAAGGTTTAACACATTAAAAGCAAGTTATTAATTTGATTCAACATGTTAACATGATGTAGCCTATTAGCTTGATTTAACATGTTGCTAAAATTATTTTTAGCGTGCAGTTCTGTTCATTAACCACTAGAGCGCCGAAAGTTGCGGAGTGCAGCTTCAAGAGTGGAGGTTTTGATTTCAGATTCGTATGATGTGTGAGTTCAGTCCAGACTTGTGTGATAATGTGTGCTACTGATCACTGACCAAGTCTGAGAGCGAAGAGAACACACTCTCTTTATGCAGTGTGCTGTTGATTTTAGCCTATTTGTTTGTAGTATTTAATTAATTTCCTTAAAAATATTTTCCCTCCCGCCCAGCCAATCAGAGCTCTACTCTGCCACATGCAACCGTGACATCCACTGGTATAATGCATGTTTGTAGACCCCACCACCACCACCACCCTTCACCACGCCACTGCTTCTTTGTGTGGGAACAACAGCAACATAGTGTGACATGAAGAAGACACATTGTGCAGCCAGATGTAGATGTACACAGATGTACACACACATGTAGATGTGTGTTCCTGTCATGGCAGGCCTCGAACAGCTGAGCCGTGGGACGCATTGTTTAGCAAAACAATCTCAGCATTTCTCGCACTCTAGAAAACTCTACAGAACTCTACGGTTCTGGACTAATTTTAAAGATCCATTTAAAAGGTTCTATATAAGGAGACATGTCTTAAAGGGTTAGTTCACCCAAAAGAGATAATTATGTCATTAATGACTCTCCCCTCATGTCAGAACCGGAAGACAATACAATGCTGAATAAAGTCGTAGTTTTTATTATTTTTGGACCAAAATGTCTTTTCGATGCTTCAAAACATTGTAATAACCCACTGATGTCACATGGACTACTTTGATGATGTCTTTATTTCCTTTCTGGACAAGGACAGTAGGCTATACCATACACACATTTACAATGGAGGGACTGAAAGCTCTCGGACTAAATCTAAAATATCTTAAAATGTTCTGAAGATGGGCTTTGGACAACACGAAGGGAGAGTCATTGATGACATCATTTTCATTTTTGGGTGAACTAACCCTTTAAAGTATGTTTTTAGAAAAATTAATAAAAGGAAAAAATATTATTTTCACGAATGTAGACGAGTCCCTTGTAATAGTCCCTTGCTGAATACCCAAAATGGGTAGTAATAAACTAACAGAAGAATTTCAAAGAGTTTGCAATGCCGCCCACGTCCACAGAGCGGCGCTAATGTGTCAAACATGGCGAGCGAGGATTTTTCTGGAAACAACAGTAGCAAAAACCACTCGTCCTGAATCAGCTTTATTCTACATAAACAACAAAAATAATGTCCGTGTTTTTATTCCGGATGTCAACTGTGGTAAAACAACAGCATTGAAGAAAACTCACCACTGTTTTTAATCATTCGTAAGTTGAGTAACACGGGAGTTTGGTTTATTGAATGAGAAGTTGTAATCAAATGAAAGTGTGATTTTAGAGAGGTTTGACACTTTTGACACAAGTTAACCGAGAAGTTTTTGAATACTGACCAAAAGAGATAAGTGGGCTACATTTAGATTCTGCTAATTCAGTAAGAATTTAATTGTTGTTTTATATGGTTGTCCATTTATCAAAATTCTCCGCATATTATAAAAAAATACATATTATAAACACCTCTTTGCCTTTCCTACAGCATTTAAGCAGTTTGGGTAATCCCACTGCTCAAGAAACCTACTCTTAATGCTGTGGCTATAGTAGCTGGTGAGTTTAATGGGTAATTTTAAAAGTTGCTGTTTCCAGTTACTTTCAGCATGTTAAACATCCAACTAGGAGAGCACATATCCTGGATCACTGTTACAGTAATGTAAAATCTGCCTATCAATAAAGTCTCAGACCAGCCATTGGAAAATCAGATCACACCGCTGTGTTACTTCCTACATGCACTCACATAAAGGATTATTAGGAACACCATACTAATACTGTGTTTGACCCCTTTCGCCTTCAGAACTGCCTTAATTCTACGTGGCATTGATTCAACAAGGTGCTGAACGCATCCTTTAGAAATGTTGGCCCATATTGATAGGATAGCATCTTGCAGTTGATGGAGATTTGTGGGATGCACATCCAGGGGCACGAAGCTTCCGTTTCACCACATCCCAAAGATGCTCTATTGGGTTGAGATCTGGTGACTGTGGGGTCATTTTAGTACAGTGAACTCATTGTCATGTCCAAGAAACCAATTTGAAATGATTCAAGCTTTGTGACATGGTGCATTATCCTGCTGGAAGTAGCCATCAGAGGATGGGAACATGGTGGCCATAAAGGGATGGACATGGTCAGAAACAATGCTCAGGTAGGCCGTGGCATTTAAACCCACCCAATTGGCACTAAGGGGCCTAAAGTGTGCCAAGAAAACATCCCCCACACCATTACACCACCACCACCAGCCTGCACAGTGGTAACAAGGCATGATGGATCCATGTTCTCATTCTGTTTACGCCAAATTCTGACTCTACCATCTGAATGTCTCAACAGAAATTAAGACTCATCAGACCAGGCAATATTTTTCCAGTCTTCAACTGGCCAATTTTTATGAGCTCTTGCAATTTGTAGCCTCTAAATTGTAGCCCATCCGCCTCAAGGTTGTGCGTGTTGTGGCTTTACAAATTCTTTGTTGCATACCTCGGTTGTAACAAGTGGTTATTTCAGTCAAAGTTGCTCTTCTATCAGCTTGAAAACACATCAGGTTTTCACACCATTATTTGTTAACCCTAGAAATGGTTGTGTGTGAAAATCCCTTTTAAGTCTTCTGCATTGATTGCTGTGGCAAGGGTTAAATTACATCACCGCTTGGAAACCTAAAGGAGGAAGTGTCAAGGTTTCTGTCACGTCTGTTTGGTTTATTTCTGGTTTGGTGACAGAGCTCTGACATTCCCGGTTTGTCATTTTTGACTAGCCTTGGTCTAACTTTAGTCCTTTTCTCACTGATCTTTTCTACATGTCTCGAGTTAAGTGCACTGTTCCAGTTAGCTTTAAAAGATCGATTATACTTCCAGTGCCCAAGAAGACACCTGTGACGAGTCTGAATGGCTATCGGCCAATGGCGCTCATATCTGTCCTGATGAAAATCTTTGAGCAGTTGGTGTAGGACTTTAGCAAAGACCAAATCCCTGTGTCTGTTGACCCACTACAATTTACATATAGGAAAAACAGAAGTGTTGAGATAATTCCCCTCAGGGAGAAGATATCACTCTGTCAAATGTTCTACTGATTGCCATTTAAACAGTTTCTTTCCGCAAGCTGTGATCACTTTAAACAAGCGCTTTAAATTTATGTATGGATTTTATTGTACAGCGAGTTTTTATGTGGCACTTGCTTGTCTGTTTATGTACTCTTATGTGTTGAAATTGACCTTGCACTTTGAGCTTCTTGCACATTTTTCTCCATTGTGGTTTTAAACTGCAAATGGCTAATAAAGTGAATCTGAATTTGAAGTTATTACTCCACCATGTGCCTGTCGTCATAAACCAACATAGTTGAACGACCACTTAGCGACAATATGGTAGTCAATATATACAGTATACAGTCGTGACTAGTTGATTTCTTACTGAAGGTAGTGAAGCATCAAGTTACTTTGTTGTACGGGAAACACACTGGGGGTTTAAAGGATTGAACACATTTAACCGGGGGTTTGTGGATTTTTGCAAAACAAATAACATGCTCCTGGTGAGAGGTAGAAGCGTGTGTTTTTTTTCTAATACCCTATTTACATGAAGGGAAGACATAGATATTTCCCTGCGGTTTGACCCTCGTTGACCCCGTTTTCATCACAGAAAACGATTACTTCTAAAACTCCAGCCAAAGTGGAGATTTCTGATTACACTGGTTATGTGTTGCCATGTCAACTGGGAGAAACAGGGTTTTAGTTTCTCAAACGGCACATTAGCACCAGAAAATGCTTAACATCATGTGAGCGCCCAGTTTGGCATAGTTGTGATTGGTTATGATGGCGCTCAATGCCATATTCACGCGGGTTGAAGTAAATGACAACTTTTTTGAAAACAATGTTGTGTGCATGATGTTATTATTGAAAACGGATGGTGGGAAATTTTTGTTTCACCAAATACACGGCTATGTGTAAATGTGGCCTAAAACCGGCTGATCTTTGTTGTTCTGTCCAAGCATAGTGAAAGTTTCAGTGAATATGATCAAACAATCTTGTCGACTTTAGCTTTAAAAGATTAAAACATTTTGCCAACATGAGGTATTCATGTCACTGTCTTGCATCAGTGCGAAACTAGGTTATGCAGATTAAGACAACTATTCATCAGCATGCACTTATTAATGCCATGTTGTTGCAAAAAAGAAAGTGCGACCAAATCATGTGCTAGTGTATCCAGTGGAAAAGTCAGTCTGGATCCCTGTGTATGTCAAATTTTCCTACATGTAAAGAACTTGGGCTTGTGTTTTAAATCTGTACAACTTTCACATTAGATATACAAAACAGCCAGATGAACCTGGTGTGCTTTTCCTTTACAATGATGTAACTCAATGCTTCACTACCATTATATGATGCATCGTTTAAGAAATCAACTTGCTAGTCAAAAAAAAAACGTTTTTTTTTTTTGTCTTGTCATACCCTGGTTTTATAGTCTCTTGCTTCCTTTCTTCTGTGGGACATTCAGTTCTTCAGGACACAAAACCTAATATCCTAGGAATAATGAAACTCCTTCAAAATGGTTATACCTTTATTCTCGTGTTGGCTGGCCTCACAATAACTGGGTACATAGTTCCTACTTTGTCATTTGTAGCCTAACTACAAAAAAGTATCCCTTATGGGCTACCATAAATAGTCTTGTTACAGCTTACGGCAGGTTTGATGTCAATACAAACATACTGAGGAAGTATCAACATTATTCACATTAGTCAGAAGTGGATAGAAAATATATGCCATCACCAAGTTCCAGTCATGTCTCTCTCAAAACAATTCAGGTAAAATGGGAATATAACATCAGACGTCAGTACTCAACTCGACATGCTGAGGAGTATATGCAAAATACCATGGAGATGAGAGATAGAACCGGGTTGCCAATCTTAAAGGTCCCCTGACATTTTCTGAGGTTTTTGAACATTAATATTAGTTCCCCTAGCCTGTATTTGGTCCCCTCGTGTCAAGAATGTTCAATCGGTGTAAACCAAGCTTTAGCTATCTTTCTCTTCTCTGCATCTCAGACGCGCTAATCTTAAATCTCCCCTATATGACGTCATGTGGGGAAAGTTTACCTTCCCTTTCTCTGCTTTGCCCGCGCGGAGAATTTGGCCCGACCATGAAAACGAGCTAGGAACAGGACGAACATGCATGCGCGATTTTAGTTCCTAGAGAAACAGCTTTTGAGATTTGAGTTTTTCCTCAAGAGATATCATGGCTTGCAAACGAGCGAAGCATGGCAGTTGCTCAGTGTTCGGATGTACAAATGAACACAAAAGTATTTTTTAGTTTCTTCATCCGAGCCTCTGAAGAAACAATGGGTTAATTTTATTTTCTCTGGAAATGCGCTGACTCAACTCCCATAGTTTTGTATGGTCCAAACATTTCATCGACGACTGTTTCCTTAACTCAAGAGAACGTCTGAAAAATAAATCGATCGAGCTACTAAGCTTCTTTTGTGCAGCCTAATTGTTCAAGTTAATCTTTCTCTCAAAATCGCTCGATACTATTTATGCATCAGTAAGTCAAGCCAGTGACTAAAATATCAACTTTACATTGTTTCTTTTAACAGGATGAAAATAATTACACCTCACAACGCAGCTCTTACAGTATGTACATCATCGTGTTTGCATTGGCGAAAGCATTAGAGAGTGCAGAAACTGCGTTACAAAACCATGTCAGGGGACCTATAAAAAATGTCTATTGAGGCAACAAGATTTATTTAAAGGGCGGGTTTACTGCGATTTCACTTTTTGATTTTAAATAGTGTGTAATGTTGCTGTTGGTGCATGAACAGTATCTGCAAAGTTGCAGCACGTAAGTTCAGTGTAAGCAGAGATATCGTCTTTTAAAAATCAGGAAGTAAAATTGCCTACAAAAACGAACTCGTTTTGGACTACAGCTGGGTTATGGTACGTCACTAACCCAAACATTTGCATCAACCCCTCCCTCCAGAATATGCAGGAAAGGGCATGATCATATTTCAGCAGCTCCTCGTCGAGTGAGTTGTGTTCACGCAGCTGTCAGGTCTTCTGTGTTTCGGGCTTCCCACGGACACTATACTTCGACAACAATGGATACAATTTGTGTTTGATTATATTCCTGAAAGTGACGATCGTAATCTAGCTCTCTGTGCTGCGCATTTACGAGAGACAGCTTCCAGAATCTCCACGAGTTCAACACTGGATTAACGTAAACAAGAAACTGTTTCTAAATCATGAAGCAGATCCAACTTTAAAACCAGCAGTTAAAAGTCAGCAGTTGTTGGGCCACAACCTGTAAGTAGGCTAAGACTTCATCATTTTAAATGTATTTGCATGTATAATTCCCAACGTAGCGTTGTGTTTTTTGTTTGTTTGTTTGTTTGTTTTTCAAATGCCAGTGCTGGCTTTGTAGGCTTTATGGGCTACTAGTTTGGCTATTTTGTGTCTACGGCAAACGCTGTACAAACATTATGGACCTGAATTTTTTATAATACTAATGTTGTAAATGTATTTTTCAAAAACAAAAAATTTTTTCATCAAATTAATCTAATTTTTTTTTTTTGTGTTTAACATTAGTTAGCCAGTCAGTTGCTATTGTTGCCAGTCAGATGCTATTGTGTATAAAGTTAAAAAATGAAGCAAATTATCATTCAGAAACCTTTATTAAGAGCTCGTGTGTGGTGAGGTTCTGCTCTGACTCGATCATCGGCTTTTCGGTCTGATTCTGCCTCACTGATACTGCAGTCTCGACATCATTATTTACGTGTATCCACCGTCTATGTTATCCACATTTGGTGTGAGCGACAGTTTAGCCAATCACACACATCGGCCCAACGAAACCAATCTGAGCCCGCTACGTGGTTCTGAGGGAGTGGTGTCATAGACTCAGGAAGTCAACCGCCTCGTCAGTGGGACGGGAGAGCGGGGCTGACAATAAAGGTGAAATTTATGAAAAATAAGACTTTTTAAAAAAAGAAAAACCACAAATACATGTTATATTGCACCCCATAAACAGAATCATGCAAAGAAAAAGAGCAGTAAACCACCCCTTTAAGAAAGCAAAGAAAGAGAATGATGTGGCCGTCAAAGCTAGCTACGTGGTGATTGAGATTATTGCGAAGGCCGGTAAGCTGTTCAAGGAAGGCGAAGTTCATCAAGAAGTGCATGTCACTAGCTGCAAGTAAAGTCTGTCCAGAAAGAAGGGTCAGTTTAGCAACAGCCTTTCAGCTAACACAGTGGCAGAGAGCATTTCTGATCTTTCAGAAAACATTTATGATCAGCTGTGTGAAAAAGCTAAACGTTTTTGTGCATCTCAGTCGCTCTCTGATGAGAGCACGGACAACACTGACACTGCGCAACTCGCAATATATGTCCATGGTGTTCATGATAGCACTTTTTCAAAGAAATCTGGAAGGCTGCAGGCTCTTTGCACAAATGACTGGGTTTTGATAATGTGATGTCCATTGCTGTGAAATGCATCAATCACATCAGAGCTAAGGGATTAAAGCACCGGCAGTTCCGCGCCTTTGGAGGAAATAGAGTCAGAATATGAGGATGTGCTTTACTTCACAGAGGTACGTTGGCTCAGTAGGGGAAACGTTTTGAAGAGGTTTATTGAACTGAGAGCAGAAGTGAAAGCCTTCATGGAGAAGGATGGCTTTTAACTAAGTTATTATATGATCCTTAGTTATGTAGATCCATTAGTTATTACATCCAGTCTGTTGTTTGTGGAGTCCATAATTGTTTTAACAAAGCCTTTGAAGTTGTTATGGTCTTGTTCAAGCAGCGCCACAAACATTTCCTTTTGTTGCTGCATCTGTTTATTTACATTAGTCCAGATTTCACTTCTGCTTTTACCTTTCATGTCATTTTAACGTCCCTGTTCTTGCTTCTTCTTGATCCTCAAAACCGTTGACAGTCTTCAGACCCACCATGGTGCCTCGTAGCCAACCCTTTCCACCCTTGTTTGATTGAATCGTCAATGTTTTATCATTCACTTTGTTCCAAACTATTATTTTTCTCACAGACTTATTTATTTTGGCTACATCATCTCCATCTCCACCTCAACCAGGTGAGTGTTTTTCAACTGTGTGTGATAAGTACACTCGTCAAAACTATCTTGAGGATGTAACAACTTGTCTGATATCAAAGAACAAAATGAAGTACAAAAAATAAGGGGGAATCACATCCAAATACACTTGCCAAATAGCAGCTCAAAACGAATATGTATCAAAATAATATATCACACCATAAAGCGATAATAACCTACACACTCTAAAAAATGCTATGTTGGCTTTATTAACTTTTTATGTTAACAGTTGGCTTTAATTAACTCTTTTATGTCAACAGGTCCCAGGTAACTATGTTACGTTGGATTTATGTAACATTATTTATTTAAATTAACTTACATAAGATTATTCCAATGCCGTTTAGTTGAATAAGGTCTTAATTTTGTCCAAAACAATTAAGTTAATTAAGTTCAATTATCCTAAAATGTATATTTTTCCATTCAACGTTAATGAGATAATTAAGTGATTAATTGAGTGTTGATTGATCATTATTGAAGACACCTGATGTTAACAAGCAGAATCACTGATGGAGAAAATCGTATTTTTTAAGTCACGTTATTGAGATCAGTGTTTGCTTTAGTTGGGCTCTTGACCCTTGAGTTATTAACTTTTATTTTTAGATTTTGTTTTCTAAGACAGTTCAGATCATAATTTGTTCATAGCGCAATGCATGATGGGATCCATGAATGAGTTTTGATTGGTGGCACCCAGAATGCACTGCAACATGCCTTATTATTGTCACCATAGTTGAGATTCACAGACTGATAATTGATGTCAGTGTGCCTAAGTAATTTTAAAGACTTTATCAGAACAACTTTAAAGAAGTATTTCGGATTATATTGAAAATGCTGAAATTGATTTGCTGTAGAATCACAGTATTGCTGTAATCAACAAGGTAGATATAACACTCTAATTGAGATTTGTGATTCAAATTAAACTACAATTTTCAAAACATAACTAACACCACCTGTTCAACGTTTCTCTTTGTTCATGTGAGAGTTACAGCTCAGATACAACAGCCAAACAAAATCTAAAGTTAATGATTCAAGGGCCAAGAGACCAACTAAAGCAAACACTGATCTCCATAATGGTGACTTAAAATTAATTTTTGGATAATTGAACATAAGCAACTTAAATGTTTTGGACAAAATTAAGACTGTTAACCTAATTAGGGGAATTGTGACTATGCAGTATTTCAGCATTATAACCATTGGCTATTTATGTTTCAGCTGAAACTCGCTCAAATCAGACACTTACACATACAAAAGCACATTCAGAAGCATACATTTCTAATTTATACCCTGTCTGTGTCGGTGTTCGTCCTTGTTATGTCACACCACTTCTTAGGTCTTATTAGGCTTGTTCTTGTTTTGTTATCTTGTGTTTTATTTGATAATTTGGATATTGACCCCTGCCTGGAGGACTACGATTTGGATTACCCCATTAAAAACTACTGCTCATGGATTCTCTGCTTTCTGTGTGTGATTCGTGACAACAAAAAACATAAAAAAATGGTAGTTGGAACAGTGAAAAAAAAGGCTAAGCAAACACAATCACATCAAAACAAAGAACGATAAAACAGTAATCAATATGAAGAATTTGATACTGCAACAGATTGAATTCACTTCAAGGTCTATAATACTTTTCAGTTTGTGTGTTAAAGTTCAGTTCCTTTTTTGTAAAGCTCAGTTCAATTTGATCGTGAGTAATGTAAAACAAAATAAAAATAAAATAAATAAAAATGTCAGATCCAATTTAATTCAGAGAAAACCGTGAAAAAGTCTTAAGTCTAAGTTCATTCTAGTTCTCTTGTCATGCACGTCTTCTCCACATGCACACACACACACATCATGGAAGAATCGTTGTGTATATATATAGATATCGTTTCTTTTTTTCAGTTAAACGCAGAAGTTGAAATGTACACAGGGAAATGGTTTTGGTGTAATGTCCTGCTGAGTTTTAAAGTTAAGCCCATTGTAATCATCTACTACAGACGTTAAAAAATGAGGAGTAACAAGCCTTTTTTTACAGGCTTTCTTACAACCAGCCCAGTGCAGTCGGGTATGAACACAAACAGTTACTTTTTAATAAGGCTTTTTTTAAGGCTTGTTATTCCTCATTTTTTAACGTCTGTAGTAGATGATTACAGTGGGCTGAACTTTAAACTCAGCAGGGCATTACACCAAAACCATTTCCCAGTGTACATTTCAACTTCTGCGTTTAACTGAAAAAAGTAAAATTCGATATCTATATATATATATATATATATATATACACAACTGATTCTTCCATGATATGTGTGTGTGTGCGTGTGTTTCTGGAACTGCACTATCTTGGTTCACTTCGTACCTGTCGGATCGCCAGCATTACATCTCTATTTGTCAGGCTAAGTCCACTACTGTCTCTGTCCCACACGGTGTTCCCCAGGGTTCTGTTCTTGGGCCTCTTCTCCATCATCTACATGCTCCCATTAGGTAACATCCTCCGTCATCATGGCTTTAAATTCCACTGTTATGCTGATGACACCCAACTATACATTCATTCACAATGCAATTCTCCTTTTCCCACAAATTCCATATCAGCCTGTATTGATGATTTAAATGCCTGGATGACCAGTAATTTTCTCAAACTCAACACTGACAAAACAGATTTACTTCTTATTGGCTCACCTCGAATTACACCCTGTCTCTGTGTTAACAATGTTCACATTGCTGGAGTTTCGGTTCAACCTTCCACTACTGTCAAAAACCTTGGTATAATCTTTGATTCCTCTCTTTCCTTCCTTCCACACATTTCCTCTCTCACTAAGTCTGCTTTCTTTCACCTTTGGAATATTGCACGTTTTGCGTCCATTTCTGAACATCAGCGATGCTGAAACCTTGGTTCATGCTTTCATTACATCACGGCTTGATTACTGCAATTCTCTTTTCTATGGCTTACCCGACTCCTCTATAAATAAACTCCAATACATACAGAACTCCGCAGCTAGGGTCCTTACATACACAAAGAAATCTTCCCACATCACTCCGATTTTATGCAGACTTCATTGGTTCACCGGTACGTTTTTGTATCCACTACAAGATCCTCCTTATCACATTCAAAGCACTCCATGGTCTTGCCCCCCCCCCCCCCTATATTTCTGATCTCATCCATACCTACTCCTCAGCTTAGATCCTCTGATACCGGTCTCTTAAGGATTCCATCGGCACAAACGATCATCTTTTGGTGGTAGGGCTTTTTGTACTGCTGCCCCAACTCTCTGGAATTCTATTCCCCAAGACATCCGTGACCTCTCATCATTACACGATTTCAAAACTCACCTTAAAACTTATCTTTTCGCTACTTGTTTCTGCTGATTTCTATGTTTATGTTCCACTATCTCAATTTTTATTTATTTTTTTCTTTTTTATTTCTATGTCATGTTTCTATGTCTCTATTTATTGTATTGTTTCTATGTCATGTTGTTATGTGATGCTTATTTGTACTTAACTGTAAAGCGACCTTGAGAACTTTGAAAGGCGCTATATAAAATAAACATATTATTATTATTATTATTATTATTATTATTATTATAGGCTACATGTTTTTCTTTTATACTGCTATGCATTTGGATTTCATACATATTTATGTGAATATCCTCATTTAAAACAGCCCAGATGGCAGAATTGTTCCCTTGGCACCATGGTTGGCCCCAGTTGTGCAGGAAGGAACTTTTGATCCCATATTGATTGATTCAATCTACAAACAACAAAACATAACCATAGCAACTACAGTCTTCGCTATTGGAAAGTGAGTATATCTCTCTCCTATCTCTGATCTTCATTGACTTTAAATTTAAATAATATTTAATAAACCAGAATGCCGTTTCAGCAATGCTGATGGTTACATTAAAGGGGTCATAGAATGAGAATTCAAATGTTCCTTGATCCTTTGACAGTTAAGCGTTTGTTGTATTAAAAAAATAACCTGTAAGTTTCAAAACTCAAAACTTTTTTGTTATTCCAAAAACTGCCGCAGCCTAAGCATACCTTGACCTATAGAATAGTGCATAAAACAATTCATGAATAAATTGTTTAATTATTTTATTATTTATTTATGAATTATAAAAAAAACTTAATGGATAACCTTTTAGATCTAAAAGCTGAGGTGAATGTACAGTATATTTGAGTTCATTGTAGTCTTTTTTAATTAACTGCCTAAAAGGTAAAATAATTTTGCCAGTTTATCATTTTACAGTTGTGTTTCTCTCCTCTCTTTTTTCAGGTATACACGGTTTCTTAAAGATTTCCTGGAGTCTGCTGAGCAGAATTACTTTGTTGGATTTCGTGTGCATTATTATGTGTTCACTGATCACCCAGAACAGGTTCCTGCAGTGAAACTGAGTGAAGAACATCATTTGACGGTGTTGACGGTCCCTAGTTCTAACAGATGGCAGGATATGAGTTTGAGCAGGATGGCAAGACTAGAGAAACTGATTGAGAGTCGACTTTTCAATGAAGCCGACTATATTTTCAGCCTTGATGTGGATTCAAAGTTTTATGGTCGCTGGGGGTGGAGACTTTGAGTCCTCTGGTAGGCGTCATACATGCATGGATGTACGGTAAACCTCGTGATCAATTCACATATGAACGCCGACCAGAGTCTCAAGCTTTCATTCCTTATAATGAGGGTGATTATTATTATGGCGGGGCTGTGATCGGTGGCTTAGTGAAAAACGTATATCGGCTTGTTAAAACCTGCCGGGAGCAGCTGGACATTGATGCATCTAAATCCATTGAGGCAGTATGGCAGGAGGAGTCTCATTTGAACAAGTACTTACTTTATAACAAACCCAGTAAACTGCTTTCACCTGAGTATCTGTGGGATGACACAAAATCTAAACCACAGGAGATCAAAATCATTTCGCTTCTCTCAAGTTATCAAAAACTATAATGAAATTCGTCCAAACCCTTAGCAGCTGTCAACTTAAACATGCAAAAAACAAAACATCAGTTGTACAACCTTTATGCTGCCTGATGGATGATATATATATATATATATATATATATATATATATATATATTAGGACTTATATTTTTGCTTCACTAAAGTGCAAAAAGTAGCTTCCCAGCAAACAAAATTATGTACTTAGAATGTTTTGCTTACATGCCAATTAGGTTGTGTAGGTGAAAGTTTTTTTTTACGTGCTCTAAGTTCAACGCTAGCCCAACAGGAAGTCGGCTATTTAGCGTTGTGTGGAAAAAGCATGCAATAGAATTTAAAGTACTCCTCCTAGAGTATTGATTCAAATGCCACGAAACTCGTTCAGTGTGGAGTCAAGACATTGAGGATGAAATATTGCCAGGGTATTTTTGATATCTCGAACGGTTTGGCCGTGAGCGAGAAACGTCAAACAGCAAGTTTGTTATAACTTCAGCATACATTAACTGATCTTGATGAAACTTCAGCAGTTTGTTCACTGCAAGAGGCCGATCACATGGATGTGACTATTGTGAGTCAAAGTCTATAGCGTCACCAACTGGCAGCAGAAGTGTGTGTAGACATGTGAAAGGATTATAGATATCTTAGATAATGTTGCATGGCAACGTATCCAACTTTAATATTCTTGTTTGATGCTTTGAGACTATTTGCATGAAACTCGACAGATACATTACATTTATTAGCTAGTAGACATGTGCAAAGTTTCAGAAACGGGCGTGGTTAGGACTCAGTAGACGCCACCTTTAGTCAAAAATGGGGGATTAGTTTTATCTATTGTAACAAAAAGCGAGATATATATAGAATAGAGCGAGTCAAAAGCTATCGTTTCAGTAGATGTTTTTTTATTTTTGGGCAAAATATAAAATTACATTACATTTGGAATATTTTAATG